>VZTO01007286.1:0-47446 GCA_013400615.1 Syrrhaptes paradoxus | reverse complement strand
TATATTGTTGCAAGTTTTTAGTGTTAATAGGCTGTGATATTATTATGTTTTCTTTGCTAAGTCATTTATCATCTGTAATTCTAATACATTTTGTACCNAAACCAGATCCTGGGCTGCATCAAGAGGAGAGTGGCCAGCAGGTCAAGAGAGGTGATTTTCCCTCTCTGCTCTGCTCTTGTGAGGCCCATCTGGAGTACTGTGTTCATCTGTGGACCCCCAACACAAGAAGGACATGGACCTGTTGGAGTGGATCAAGAGGAGGGCCACAAAGATGGTCAGAGGGCTGGAGCACCTCCCATATGAGGACAGAATGAGAGAGTTGGGGTTGTTAAGCCTGGAGAAGAAAAGGCTCCGGAGGGACCTTACAGCGGCCTTCCAGTATCTAGAGGGGGCTACAGGAAAGCTGGGGAGGAACATTTTACAAGGGCATGCAGTGACAGGATGAGGGGTGATGAATTTAAACTAGAAGAGGGATGATTTAAACTAGATATTGGGAAGTTATTTTTTCCTGTGACGGTGGTGAGACACTGGAACAGGTTGCCCAGGGAAGTTACGGATGCTCCATCCCTGGAGGTGTTCAAGGCCAGGCTGGACGAGGCTTTGAGCAACCTGGTCTAGTGGGAGGTGTCCCTGCCCATGGCAGGGGGGTTGGAGCTTGATGATCTCTAAGGTCCCTTCCAACCCAAACCATTCTAAGATACGATTCTATGATATGCTCAGATAACCTGTGAAGTGGTTGGTCCCTAAGCTAGAGATCAGGAGGAAGAGTTTTACACCAGCATCCCTGTTCTAGGGCCCTACATCAGGAAAGGTATTCAACAGGAGACAGAAACAGCTGGAGGTCCCAATTAACCTAATTATGTACACAGGATTAAGCAGTGAACTTCTGTCCCTGTGTTTATCTGTCCACTGCCTTCTCAGCTTCATTTATGCAGGGGAAAAATCTAGTTACTCAGGAAAAAAAGTCATCAAGTGCAGGAGATACGTGTTGCAGATGCTTGTGTACACAAACATTTCTGTTGACACTATAAACACAAAATGAGGTGGCTGCAGAGATCATACCAGAGCAGCAAATTGAGCTTTTTTTAAAGAGAATGCTAACATATTTCTGTCAAATGCAAACCTGTTATTTTGTATAATGTTATGTGTACTCAAGCTGCAAAAATATTTACTAAACATTCATTCTGTTAAATAATGAAAGTTATTACAATGGTGCCATTGCAGTCCTTTATGAAGCAATAAGCCAGTTGTCAAGTAGATATAGAACCTATGAGGCCAAAGGGAAGTAACATATTTGTATGAATGGGATATCACATGAACTACTCAGCTGGAGTGTTTGAATAAGCTTATGCATTTATTTCTTTGCTTGTTTAAAAGTGAATAGTTGTTTGTCCACAGAATGCAAAATGAAGAAGCACAAGGGATTCACTCGTTTTGGCAGGGAGAGAGTTAAATTCTTCTTACTAGCTTGTTTGGGGATAGCAGCTGTATTGTTCAATTGCTGGGTGGCTTTAAACCACAACACAGGGAGACAGAGGAAATTGTTATGCTACATAGCAAAGCACACTTTCCTAAGAAAGTCATCATGTCATTCAGGCGGAGAAAAGTTTCAGGTACAAGTGCCATTTTCTTTTGTTCAGTAGTGTAATAAATAAACTAATAAGGGAAAAGGTACTATAGAGTGGCAGCTGCAACCACTCTCCTGAGAAAATTCTCCACCAGTTTTGAGTTATGAGAAAAGTAGTTCTGGATCCTCCAGAAAAAGAAACTTTCCATACTTCTGTCATAAAGAATTAAAAGTTAAAGTTAAAAAGAGGTTATACCTAGGCATTCAAATCCTACTATGTGATGCACTGAGGAGGAACATCTGACTTAGCTGAAAGCCATTTTTTTTTGCAATTAATTGCTGCCAAATTATAATTGTCTAAGTTCAGCGTATTCTGCAGAATCTTACTCTCAAACATGTGTGTTGACTGCTTGCTGGGGAGGACAGGTGAATGTCACAAACCCCTGCCTTGGCAACAGCTGAAGATAGGCAAGCAGGGTCTGCCGAGGCAGGGCTGAGCTGATTTCTGGCTCAGCTGTCATGGTGACTCCCCCTCACCTGCCTTCGAGGGACCAACTCTCTTCTGCACATGTGTACCTGTGCAGGGTTATTGCCTTGTCACTCTGAGAAGGAGGATCTGTGATGCCATCGAAGTCCCCCTCCCTCCCCAACTCATTTCTGGAACAGCCCTTTTGGGGCTTGTTCAGCAAGTTTCCATGGGAAGTCTCATTGTGATAGGCGATCACCCATTTTAGCACTGATAAGTGTTTGCAAGTTTTATGTGTTGATAAGTGGTTATGAGTCTTTAATAGTGATAAATAGTTGTGATATTGTTGTGAGTTTTGATGTTGGTGATGATTATATTGTTGCAAGTTTTTAGTGTTAATAGGCTGTGATATTATTATGTTTTCTTTGCTAAGTCATTTACCATCTGTAATTCTAATACATTTTGTACCTTTTTAATAAATCTTTTTGCTGTATTTTTTTACCATTTTACATCTTTTTAATAAAATTGTTTAACTGAGCCTCTTGAGGCAATTGTCATTGCATTACCGCAGAGATATCCAAAAGAAACCTCCTCCTTACCCGCTGAGTGGGACTGGACAGCATGTACTTAAGCTGAGAGACACCACACGTAGGTACTCAGAAGGAGATAGCTCTAAGTCATTCAGTCTCTTTATGTAGGAACTATTTTGGGTGTAGAAAAGCCTTTTGGGCTAAGAAAACATGTTTTGATGCAAGATGTATTAATCTAATTCTTTGCCTCTATTTTTTAGATAATCATAGCCAAGCCACAGGGAAGCCACTTTCTCCTTCAGTGCCTGAGTTCACCTTTGAGTAAGTAGAAAAGAACAGGGAAGTCAATCAACATGTGATTGTAGAATACTGCTGTATTAAAAACGTGGTCAAACTCAGATCCCTTTAACAGTGTCTCCCTGTGACCCGCACTCGGGATGCTGCACAGGCTCAGGGCCAGCAGCCATCTCTGGGGACCTGCCTGGTGCTGGTGGAAGGGCCATACTGCTCTTGCTGTTTCATGATGCAGCTACAGCAGCAAGCCCTATGCAGAGCCCTGAGCACTCTCCTGAAGAAGGAGGGCTGTCGTTGTTGAGCCAGGGCGTATGAGAGGGCGGCCATGCCTGTGGGAGAAGCAGAGCTATAGACAAGAGGCTGGGTGTGTGACACGCAAGCTTCTGCCTGTGCCTCACCACTAAGAGCCTGGCTGGGATGCCACTTGCTGGGATGGCTGGGTCAGGCTGGCACTGGGTGGAATGGTGCTCAACTCAGGGACGTACCTGGGTCATCCTTGGGCACGTTGCTGCTGCCAGAGGAGGGCTGTGCATTGCCTCTGTGCTTGGAGGCCACCTGCATGGAGAGAACAAGACTGTCACAAGGAGGGGATGGAGGGGATGTCAGCAGGATGACACAGACAGCACCAGGCATTTCCCTGCCACACCCAGCATGTATGCTGTGCCTGCCTCCAGCACCTCAGGATGCCCACTGCTGGCCACGTATTCCTGGCTCACTTGGTGCTGCAGGACCTGAGCCAAGGGAGAAGCCACTGCATCCTGTGTGACTGGGCTGCTGGGCCAGCCGGACTCCTCCTGGGGACAAGCATGAGGGTCCTGAAGGAGCACTGTGACCAATGGTTTGACCCAGATGTTGTGGATGGTGATGTCTTCTTCCCCTTGGGACAAAGCTCTTTTGTCGCCATCATCTTCCCACTCCTCCTCAGCAGCTTCCAGGACCACCCCTGCTGCTGCCACCACCTGCTGCTCTCTGGGGGCATGGGCTTTACACCACTCCAGCAGATCCTGCTTGCTGGGGACACGTGTCAGCTCCAGCTGCTGCAGGTTGACAAGTGCATCTCCCCGGCTCTCAGAGAAAACTTTGCTCAAGACCTTACGATGCCCTGGGCTGTGTCCTACAAAAGCCACGGTGCAGTCTGCACAGCTGTATGGGACATGCCCCGTCCCACCACTGACCTCTCCCTCCTGCCCCATCCCTCACCTGGCTCCTCTTCAGCAGGCTCGGTAGACTGTTCCTAGGCTGCAGTTGACCAGGCATTCCTCAAGCAAGAAGAGGACACCTCTGGTAATGCCTGACTCCATATGGACATATGAATCTTCCAGGTGTGTTTAAAATGAAAGAGTAAACAACAAGAAACCTTCGACCAACTAACAAACCAAACATAAAATCACCCCAAGCCCCAGAAAAACCAATATAGGTGGTGTTCTTTAAAACTTTGGAAGCTGTTTTCAGATACGTTCATTTTGTATTTGGGGTGATCCTTTTGTTGGAGAGCAGGAAGAAATTAGTTACTAAAGGCAGCTGGAAAAGGAAGGAAGAAGTAATAACATTTAGCACATTGTTGATTTGTTTCTCAAGTTTCTCTGAACTCACTGACACATGCAACTCCAAACACAGAGGAGTTTAGCATATGGGAGTCACTGGGAAAGAAATGTGAAGCTTTGAGACCTGCTTGTAGCAAGCAGAAAGCACAGCAACTGAGCAGGGAGTCACCGTCCTGCTGTGTGCTCCTGGAAGTTGACCCTGTGTTGGTTTAAGGGGTAAAGCAGGCTGCTGTGAGCCCCCCTGGCCACCCTGTTGATGTGTCTGAGCTCGGGACGTCCCCCTCGCTACCCCCTCAGGCAAACTGAAGGGCAGGAAAAGAGGTAAAAGTGTAACACACTCCAAAGCCTGGCTTTGCAGTTACAGAGACTTTCCTTCCCTTGACTGGCCCTCATAAGGAGCCACGTCGGTGAGGGCAAAGGCACTTGTGCTTCGCCCAGGCTCCAGTCCCACATTCTGCTTTACAATTTCCAAGTCACACTGGAACAGGATGAGTGCTCTCACTTGTGCTTCACCAGTGGAAGTAAACATAGTTTCCTCCAAAATGTGCCTCATCTGGAGGCAAAAGGGATTTTGTTGCAACACTATACTACACAGCAAAGTCCAACTAAGTATCTCATTTTGGGTGGAGAAAACTCAGTCTGGGTCCTCCTGCTGTAGTGTTGCACAGTGTGGGCTGTTCATGAGGGAGAACCAACACTGCCACAAGGCCTTGTGACGGGCCTGGCGGAGGTGGTCACTCACGTCACCCCAAAGGTAAGGATTTCAGGACTTGTCAAACAAGTTCAGTTGGAAATGTTAATTTTGAGAGGAACCTGCAGGGTCGATGCTTGTCAGATGTTGAAATCCGACAGAAATGAAGCAGGAAATACATGGAGCTTAGAAGTTCGATCCGTGTAACTGAAACGTGCTGTGGCTTTGCTCATGCGGGCAGGCTCCTCTGTTCGACAGGGGAGGTTTTAGTGCCCTCGTTCACAAGCAGGAAGGAAACTAATGTAACGACGCAACCAGTGTAAGAAAGCAGCCTGAATTATCATAATAATTATTTACATGCAGCACAACTGCTCTTGCCCTGTGGGCCTAGAGCTGAGGGAAGCTTTGGACTGAAGCTTGCAAGCACCTGTGCTGGAAAAGGAAGCCTTAGGCTGAGGCTTAGGTTGGTGAATTGGGGCTGCTAATAAGACAGCAATCTGGGGGCTCATCTAGTAGTCCTGCAGTCCTAACACACCCAGTTTATTTGCCCTGATTTTGCCTCACTCTGCCCACACCAGGCAGGAAAGTCATCCTCTGGCCTCTTCAAATGTTGTGCAAATGAAGGTAGCAGCTGCTGAAACCTGTAATACTCATCAGCACAAGAAGATGCTGAGCTTTCCCAGTAAGGATTGAACTTAAGAAAGTCTATGCATAGAAAAGTGGCTTGTTTGTGAGTTTATTGACACTGTACCTATTCTCCTGTGATTGTGGGTCATTTTTCCGGATGATACTCAGGTGTTCATCTGAGCCACAGTTTACTTTTAGCAAAGGACACTCCACATTACCCAGAGAAAGGACTTCTTGTGACACTTCTACGTCTATCCACTTTCTGTTCTGCATCCTCACACTGAGGCAGAATTTCTCATTTTGGCCTCAGAAAACTCAGAAAACAATATAATTGGATCTAGTTGAACAACATTATTGTTTAAGGACATTCAAAGTCCCCAGTAATACCCAACTAAATATACATTTACATAACGGTAAAATAGTAAATTAACTGACCAATGAAAACTCTTTTAGGGTTGCTTGGAATTACTAGCATTCTAAAATACAGTGTCTACTAAAAACTTTATAACTGCAAGCAATAACATATGATGGCTTGATTAAAGAAAAAAACTAACTTTTTTTTTTCATTTCCCACTGGAATTTGTAGCCTTAATAAGTGATTTTTAAAAAGATATTAATGGATTTTGGGGTTTTTTTTATTGGTTGACCTTGCTCTATCATGTCTTTCCAATCTGCAGTTCTCTTAGTGACATTGTGCAATAAGATCTGAATGTGTTTAGATCACAAGTCAATATTTTTTAATGTGATAATAACAAAATAAGAAAAAAAATTTTGGCTCTGAATTCCCACATGAGGAAGAAAAAGTTACCAAACCCTTGTTTCTCATACAAGATTTGTGAGCAAAAAACATCAAATACTTCAGATCAGAGATCAACTTTTCTTTAATTTCAGTGGAGTTTGATATCATCTCTTGTCAGATCTGACATCTCTTGAGGAGAATCTCTTCATTGACATCACTTCTGTGTTTTTTCTAAGACACAAGTGCTGTGATCAATGGGCAATCTCTTGGATGACAGAGTTGAAAATCATAGGGAACCTGAAAACCCAGAGTGCACTTCCACTACTAGCTGATCACCAGCAGCAGACAGAAACCCAGTACTTTCCCAGTGAAAACTGAAAACATTCAAATATGCTTTACAATGTTATCATCTTCTTGCTTTTCTGAAGATTATTTATCCAATCACAACACTGAGGTAGAACTGTCGTGGATCTAGACTCAGTAGCTCCTCTTCCCGAAGAAAAACAAACCACACATTTCTCACTAAGAATTTCTGTGCTGGGCAGATACAAAGATATCAGTTTATATAGCTTTGTTTGTTTTACTCATTATTTGTTCCACATCTCATTTTAAATGTTGTTAAACACAACAATGACTCCTAATGATTGCAATAAGCTTAAAAAAGGAAAATCTTCATATCTATGGCTAAACTCACATACCCTCATAGCAATATAAAAGTACCTTTTAAGTATGAGGAGTCTGCTGAGTACTGAAAAAGAAAAAAAGACATCAAATTCACTGATGGCTACACAATCAAAATCATGAGACCTTAACAGGTTGAGGTGGAACTCTCTCAATGTTTTTTTTTCAAGCTTCTTCATGCTAAGGCAGAATGTCATAGTTACCTTTTCTTTCTCACATAATCTTTTCCCACAAGTGTGCTTTGTTCAGAATTTCACACCAGAAATCACTGTGGCCATGTAAGAGTGCTGAATAGCCAAGATATTCTTAGAAGGACAAGGTACAAATAAAATTAAGTTTGAATCAGCAGATCTATAAGCATAAATCCCACTAAAAATAAGTAATAAAAAAATAATATAAAATAATTGCATGGGCTTCTACAAAAGAGAATGCAAAGGAAGACATTTCAAAATAATTTGTGTTTTCCATGGGTATTTCAGAACTAACTAACATTTATAATACCCCTGAAACTGGCCACTTAATTTTACTTTTACATAGGAAATTGTATTTGTCTGAATATTTCTCGAATGACAGAGAGATGTCAGTGACTATAAAGCTGGTATACATTGAACTTTTTAAGACGGAGCTAAAAGTCTTCCACATGACTGTCAGGAAAAAGCAGTAAGAAGAATGCGAGGCTTTTGTGCAATACTGAAGTTGCTATCACAAGAATGGAATGTGATTTAGCTAGATTTATCCCTAATAATAGGCATCTAAGGATATTGCGTCAGGTATCCGGTAAAACACAAATAATAAAGTTATGTACATGTTTCTCACCATAGCTGCAAGGTTATAGTGATAACTAGAGTTCAGGCTGAGGAAAGGAAATGAACCAGCAAAGCTCTCCATGAGTATGAGAGAATACTAGTCACTATAAAGACTGCAAGTTGCCCTACAGAGGGAAAACAACAGTGGAAGATGCTGATAAGCCATTTTTTCCTAGTTTGGTTAGGAAATAACATCAAAATACAGGACAAACTGCCACAATCCAGAAAACATTCATATATTGTCAGGGATTGTTCAAAATAGATTTTAAAATAATGGCTAAAAGAGATGCATCAAAACGTAATTATAAACAATTTCCCTGGATAGTATGACTTTCTGACTAAGCCTTGTAGGTGTTATAGTTTGGACTAACTAGTATTTTTAATTGTCACAAAGAAAAAAAAAATGTAAAGCTGTCAGTGATAATGTCTGCAAAGGAGTCAAAGAGAAAGGAGTAAGCTGAGAGAAACCATTCTCCTAATGAAATTTGTGTATGTAACCAAAACACTTCTGGCTTTTTTTATTTTTTTTTTGTCTCTAAAAGAATAGGAAGAAGAAGGAAAAAGAAGAGAAAAACGATGAGGAATACAGCTTGACCACCTGCCCTCAAAAACCTCAACACATGTGGTCAGTCTGTAGATATTTCCGCTTGTAAATGCCTCTGACGTGTGTAAGTATTAATGTGTGCATTGAGCTATCCAGTGGTTATTTGCAGCCCAGAAGAACATTAATCTGATATTTAAACCTCTGGGAGCTGATTTTCGGAACTGGCAAACCTCCATTTGCTCACATTGGGAAGTTCTAATTTCTGTCAATTTTTCAGCATATGCAGAAATAAGGCCCGTGATTTAAAAAAGTATTCTGCTGTTCAGTCTTATGGTTTTGCTCTGATACTAAAAATGGTATATGAAATATACTAGCATTTTAATTATATTCTAACAAAACACTCTGTAAAAGCTTTATTGTAGAAGAGACATCGAAGGAAAATTGAAACGGCTGTCAATGGACTGCTGAGAAAATCCTTGCAAACTTCTCCTGCATTTATCAGAGAATTAGGTCTTTTTAATTAAGTCACAGAACAAATTCATTTATACTAATGGCTTGACTCATACAGACCTATTGATTTCAAAGTAAAACCACCAATATATATTAACTGGAAATGTGACTGCTCACTTCTATGACGTCTATAATAGCAGGGATTCATTGTTCACCATATTAAAGCAATTAAATTCTCGTTTATTTATTTTTTTCTTATAGTCACTTCTACACTCTTGCACTTAGTAACATCAGACACAGAGTTTATGGAAACATGGACCACAGGCTGGTAGGACATAGTAAAAGATTCCTGGGTCATCACCAAACATTCACATTTCCCAGGGCACCACTTCCCCGACTTTAATTCCTGTCTGCAGTTCAGTGCTTGCAGTAAAGAGAAGAATTGTTCACACCTGTAGCCCATGATTGCAGTTGGTTCTTACTTCCCTGTTCAGAAAATATAAGTGTTTTGATCTTGAATCAAAGTAAAGGGACAGTCAGGTTCAGGGCAAGTACAGAAAAACAAATAGATTTTTTTCAGACAAGTCGAAAAATTGGGGTTTTTTTCAGGTACTCTGACTTTCAGGCTGAGATTTGACAGTTTTTTTTAAACTACTTTCTTAAGGCCAGATACTGAAGCTAATCTGTTGGAAAATCAAAACCTTAGGGATAATTTGGGGAATATTATGAATGATTCTGTCACAGGGCTTTTTGCCTACAAGCTCTGACTATCCTATGATTAGACTAATTATAAGAAATGGAAGAAATCTTGTGGTGCCTGAGGCAAAAATGTATTTAAAAATTAACAGGGTGGATAGAAAAATCCTTCAGTGTTAAACTGTGGTGTATGATTTCAGAGCAAGATTTTTTCCTAAAAAATTGTCCTTTCACCTTTAAAAGGCATGCCTAAGGAACATAGTTCAATTCACGTGCCTGATAATTTTTGGTTTAAAATATTCTTGCCATTCCATATCTTTCTTTTTTCCTACACTATACTGTAACTTTTGAATAGAAATTTTAACCACTTTGAAACTGCAGTTGTGGTAGTTTTCCTATTAGTGAATATTTATCCATTTTAAGCTAAAGAACAAATAGTTCTGAAACATACTTTGTGTAAATATATTCTTTTTTGTTGGTCTCTTGGTATTATATACAAGAGGGAAAACATTATAACAGTCTTTGCTATTTCATTTTTGAGAAGCGGTTAGAAATTTTCCATATTTTCAGGATTTTGTGTGCATTTCAGTAGCTAGGGGAAAGCAGAATCTTGTAAGGTTCTACATATTCTTTAAAAAATAAAGAAATATTCAGGGAAACATCTCATGTAGGGGTTTTTGACATTGGACCTAGAAGCTAAGAAATAGTCTCTGAAATAATGGAACGTATTTTTCTTTCCACTATTGCCAGATAGTATTTGGGTTTTGTTTTGGTTTGATTTTACTTTTTTTCCTTCCCTGAATCTCTTTGTCAACTCATTAACTTAATATTTCTTTTTTGTCTGTCTGTCTTTTCACTAATTTTTTTTCTCCTGAATCTCATTCTAAACTTTTTTTCATGCTTCCTCATTCAGGTCTCTGTGAGAGATGTTTCCTTCAAACATCCTTTAAACCAGGTAAGTATTAAAAACCTAGATATTTAATGGGGGGGGGGGGAATGGACAAGCTGGAACAGACAAAACCAACCCACAGCTGAGCACCATGTTCTGTAACTTGTAGTATGACATTGCCTGTTTTCCTAATTTAGCAAAACGATTTCAGAATCTCAGGTTATGGACCAGAACATGGCTATGAAATCACAATAAAAGATGCAATCTAGCTACTCTACCAAAAATATTATTGCTATTTTCAGCTGACAGGTCATTTATCAGTTCTTCATCTACAAGTACCCAGCATGTTTTTTGAAGTCACAATAGTCACTGTACCAGCTTGGTGCTGGACACTGATTCCAGACAATTTTCTCCTCAATACAGGCTGAAAGCTATGTTTGGGATTAGCTCAAACGTTGCTTTAAAGCCCTTTTATAAAGAAACTCCACTGAGTTATAGATTTTAATTTATGATGCTTTTGCGATTATTGATCATAAATAATGCAACATTTCTTTTTCACAGTGTGGGAGTAACCACATGATAACGACATGTTTTCCTTTCCTGCAAATGAGCCATATGAACCAGGAAACACGGGCGACTGTGTGAGTGAAGGCACAAGATAGTTGCAATGACTGTAATGACTGATACAAGGGATAAGCTTCATTAAGCAATTGCCACACCACTTGCTGTCTGAAAGAATATTGCTGTTCGACATGTCTGTTAATAGGGTCTGACATTTTAGCACTAACCTGCATACCCATCTTAATACATGCAGTTTTCCTCTTTCCTTGTGTCAAAATAACAATTAATTTCCAGTATACCACTGACAACAATGCACTGAGACAAAGTTCAAGCAGCATTTTATAGATGCTCAGAAATGTTGAATCATTTACAGCAGTGGAATTGCTAGTTCTTGACATTGATTTATACCTGCTTCATGTGCAACCTGCAATTTTCTCATTAAAGAGTGAGTCTTGCTGGTTGCATGCCATTTTCTTTTTGTCTTTTGGTTTGCTGCTCTCTCTAAACTGGTTTGCCATGAATTTGTCATACTAATATTTCAAGTACGAAGTTAATTTGAGTCTGGATTGGGAAAAGTAGAGGGAGAGGAAGTAAAGAAAGAAAAAGAAAATATAAATAATATTGCCAGGTCACTGATAGAGGATATTTTTGGTGTATAAAGCAACTCCCACCCATTGCATATGGTTTCCATACCTGAAGTGCAGTAGGTGATATGATTAACTTCAGTCAAAGGTACTTTATCTTCTTCCATACATTCCTCATAAAAGGATAAAGTTTATATTGATGTGAACAAAAATTTCTCCTGCTTTTAGGTAAGCTGTTTTATTAGAAGTCTTGGTACCTTCTACTCATAGAAAACACCCATGTTTCTTTTCCTTTCTCTCTAATCTTCCTAGTAGCATTTTACTGAAAGTTTTCTAGTTATGATAGTTCAGCCAGCAAAAACATACTGTATGACCTGAATGACAGACAGCACTTGAATTCAGTCACTCAGCTGCCATTGACCGTAACCTCCTTTAAATCAATTTATTTATTTATGCTTTTCTAAGGAAACAGAACATGCATTCTCCTTGTATTTTTAATGATTTCATAAACTATAAAAATTTTAGAAACTCCGCTGCTAAAATGCTGTGTCACAGCTCAGTTTTTCTGCCATGGGGAGTTTAATCATCAGTTTGAATGGAAACAGACTAAGAACATTCCTGGAAACAGTAGACTAGCCTACATTAACCTGTCTGTAGAATGGCTGTTTAGTCCTTCTGGTTGAAAAGCCTTAGTTCTTCAGCTGAGACATTTTGAACTAGTTAAGATAAGTCAGATAGTATGTACCACAGGAGATTGCCTACCCACTCATCTCTTCTGAAGCTTTTGTTTTGGTCTTTCTAGGATGCTGTGTAACCAGCATAACTCCTGCCGGCTGGCCATTATGGGAATTAAGGTGGAGTCCTCCAAATTGAAACTGTCAAAAGAGCTGTTAGGAAGGCATCTGGCATAGAAGAGATATGAAAAACCATTAGGCATATCTCCATTTATTTAATCAAAAGGAAATCAGTTTCTGAGAGTTAGAAGGCATGTGTGAAGGACTTTGTTGAGACTGTGCTATCTGTCTCAACATTGCTGGCCAACCACAAAACCACACAGAGGCCCTGTAAACGACTTGTACGTCTCAACATTGCTGGAACAGCTTGCCTCAACGGATGCTTGCCACAACATTACTGGAACACCTTGCCTTGATGGACGTTTACCACAAAAACCACCCTCACCCCAGCATGTACACCGAGACCCAGGACGGTATTGGGTATATGCACCGCTGCCAAGTGGGGGGGCTGAGGCTAAGCAAAACACTTGGGTGAACAACTCTAGGACATCAATAAAAGGACCGTGACAACCAGCACCAAGTGGAATTCCCCACCTGACAAGAAGTTGATCCGGGCTGACAGGATGCTGCAGCTCCATGGTGGTAGCTATTGCACCTTTCTTTACTTTCTTTTTCCTCTCTTTTTCTCCATTTCCTGCCTCTATGTGAACATTTTTTGTCCAATTAAACCTCTTTTCTTTACGTCATCTAACCTCGTTTTAATCTCATTCTGGGAATCACAAAGAATCTCCCCAGACCTGACTATTCTGGGCTTGAACAACATGTGAAGTTATTCCTCACCTGTGATTCTATAACAGTTGTGTATGATTCTGGTTTCTCAACTATAAGCATTACTAAGTCTTATTTTCAGTGATATGTTAAGAAATCAATTCAACACTTACCTAGAGTTTTATGTACAGATTGAAGAGTAAAGCCAGGTCTAGCAGTAATAGATGGAATTTTGCTACAGAAAACCAGGATTTATGTATGAGCACAATTGCTTTTGTCACTTGAGAATTTATCATTCAATTAAACAGAATTATTGAGATAAAACACCATACTCACTCATAGCTGACCTCAATAAAACGTCAATAGCTGAATTGCACTCTGAGGAGCACAAGGCAACAACAGCTGAAAAACAAAGCAATTGCATATATTTCTTGGAATCAAGGAATGTCTCTCTCATCTGATTTCTACACGAACCTACCAATAGCTCCTCCACAAATGCCACTGAACGATTTGTTATTTAAATACTTTACAATGTATTATACAAACAGGCTTTACTCTGGAAATAATACATCTTGGTGCTTGGAGTTAATAAGAAGAATCTTATATGTTAGGAGTTTGGTCAGTACACTGAGCAGGAGTTATAGAAGCATTCTCTCTTAAAGAGTTTGCAATGCCATGAACACCTTGTGGGATCTGTGCTGTCACAGTTAAGCTTGTGCTGTTGAGAAAAAAATAATCTCGTCAGGCTTGATACTGTATGAAATAATTTTAATTTTTTGTTAAACAATTGGTTCTTAATTGGATACAGACACTCATTTTGTTATCATAAGCCAAAGCTTTTTTTGTTGTTCTTGTCAGAGTTGGGGAATGCTATGACCAGTTTCAAGGTTTGACTAATATAGTATTGGGTCAGTCATTCCAACAATCCCTAGGGAATTTTGCCTCTGTAGGGTAGGTTAATAAAATCAGCATGCAGCTCTCTTCCAGAACACCCTCCTTCCAGATTATTTAGGTGGGAAAACAAAGTGCAGAGAATACACATGTATGCTGTGAATTAAATTAAATAACTGTGTGCAAGAAGGACCACAATTTATTTCTTATAATCTGTTTACATAGGAAGTAGAAGTCAGAAGACACTTATATTAGAAGAAGTCATATGGGAAGCTTAGTCAGGTCTGTCCCTTATGGGCTTTATGATGAGCCTGAACTTTTAGTGACATGAATTATATGTTAGTGCAGAATGTGGATCCTCTCAGGAGTGTGCAGTTATTTGCTTAAGTACTTAATGTATTTAAAGAAGCAGGATAACTCCAATACCAATACATAATCAAATAAAATAGCAAACTTCAAACAATGATAAATGTGCACAGAAGTTTGACAAGGAGGCAGTCAAGTGTCAATAATATTGAGCAGAGAAGCACGTTCCTAATGAAACATTGTGAGCTGGAGTGTAAGCTCCCTGCCTATAGGGAACCACTGTAATGTTGATGTATAAATTAGTGTGGTGCAGATAAAGAAAAAAAATATGAACAATGAATGGAATGAAGTATGTACTTGGTGTCTGAGTTTTGATCAACTTGAAAGGCAATTACTTATTACTGAGCGTGTGACATTGCCTACAGCATTATTTGGAAGTGTTCCCACAAGTGTACTGCTGTTCTGAATAGTGCTTGTCCAAGAGCATTTCATCAATACCACTTCTCTCAAGGAAATGTCTTATATCTGGTCCCATTTGCACAAGCTTCTCAGCTTCAGGGTGGACTTTCTGGTTGCTCACAATAACCTGCTGGATTTAGGTCCCTCCTGGGTAAGTGCTGAAACTACCAGAGAGGAACACTGCTTTCTCTGTGATAGAATTAATTATTTATAAACAGAGAACGTGTTGTATCTAACAGAAGAGTTTGTGATTAGGGCTCAGTTCTGGGAGTATTAACTGAAAAGGTGAGACCATATTGAAATGACTGTTCCTTAATCACTTTGACAGCCCTCTCTTTTAGGCAAGAAAAAGCCCCAAACACACCACAAAAAAACTTGCATATCGCAACAGATTTTTTCTTCCCCAAATAGGTTTACACAAGACATCTTCATTACTAAGCTCAGAGAAAGATAAAAATCTTAACAGGAGAGAGGGGAAATGAAAATCCTTTCTCAAATGTGGAAGATGGAGAGGATCTTTCTTTCTCATTTAATTCTAGACAGAGAAAATACAATCTAGGATTGTTGGATGCTAAGGTCTGGAACATACTTTTGACCTTTGGAGACCTGAGTTGAAGACTCTTTTTTTGTTACTAGTTTTGGTTGGAGTCTCTGTGCATTTGCAAACTCTTAATCATCAAACGTAAAGTTGACCAAGGGAAGTACCAAAGGACTTTTGGGCATTTTGGAGAATAATGTAAAGTGGATGTAAAAATATTTTTTTCCTGTTTGAGTAACAAAATAAAGAAGAAGAGGATCTTGCATTCAAAGCTTATTGTGCTTGAATATAAACAGATTTGTATGCTTGCTAAATTCAACATGATGGGCTTTGGCTTGTGGGTTCCAACATGCTTAAATACTTGATATCAAGATCCTCCATCTTTTCTGTGTAATCATTTATTTTGGATCTATAGGATTCATCAGAAATTCTAGTGTTACTACAAAGAAAACAAGTCTTGTAACATTTAGGAATTAATTGCAGGAGGAATATGAGCTGTAGGTGTGATAGCCATCTCTGTCATGAGTTTGAAGATTACTCTTGTGGAAGGCTAAAAGAGGAAACAAGGATGGCTCAATACCTGTGCAATAATGCTGAGTTATCATGAGATTTGAGAGTAAAGCCATATGGTTCATGCCGCTGATATTTTTGGTGGCTTTCATGTGTGGTTATGTTATGACCTAGTAAAATAGTTTCATCTTCACAGACCTCTTGTGTAAACAGAAAGACATGATGGGAAGTTTTTAACCTATTTTTCTGTGTTTCTCCGCCTGTTGTGACTTTCTCCAGTGAGGTGATCAGTAGCTAAGGATTTAACCTTGGACCAACCAAACACAAAAACTAGCCTTTTTTTTGATAATTCCTGAATTATGCTGTTCCAAACACTTGCCATCTCTGTCACTTGCCCTTCTCAGTGACTCTCTATGACTTCCACGTGTTTTATGCTGACTGCTGCTTTTCAGGCTAGAGATGGCTACGTTTCAGTAAAATATGCATCACATACCAAAGCAAGCGTATAAAGGCAAAGCCTGCATGCAAGCCTTAGGTGTTCATGCCCTGTGTCAGGATGTTATGATAGTGATCAGGTCACTGAGGAAGCAGAGGTGTAGGTTCTCCACAATGAGTTGTTAAGAGATACTGCCAGTTGTGAGCATTAGGTTCTTCTCATAAAAAAACTTAAATATCCAAACTGTTGGAAGTCATCTTTAAAAATAAACTTGAATGGTTGAATTGAAGTTATGAGACAGCTACAGAGAAGGGTTTTACTTCCAAAAAGGCTTGCACTTGTACCAAAAACTGAGGTCAGGTTTTCTGAAGTGCAGCGCAACACCCAAAGTATAAAACCCAGTTTAAGCTGGATGATAAAAGAAGAGCTAAGGAAAGGGTCCAAATGGATAGACTTCTATCCAAACTTAATCCAGACAAGAGTACATTATTGAAGGCATAGAACACAACCAGATTATTATTAATTTTTTTTGCTTCCTGTATATCTTCCCACTATTTAGTATTGAAATATTTGAACTTAGTCCCTCAAATCTATAATGCATGAATTTACCAGTTCAGAGCTTTTTGCCCACAAGACTTTAGCTGTTCAGACTTAGCCTATGATGTAGCTGTAGCTCTTCAAATGTAGTGCACCAAAGAAACTCCATCTTTTGACCATTTCTTTCCAATAAATGGAGTATCAGCCAGACACACTCCACTTGCAGTAAAATATGAATGGCTTTTCTTTCCTTTTAGTAAAGTTGCAGAGAGTTACATAAGAACCAGAATTGTGTTAAAGGAACATATAATCTCTAGAGCCATAAAACTGAAAACCAGTGTGGACTTGAGGAATGATTATGAGAAAAGAGCTATGACTGTTGTGAAGACAGTTAATGGAGCCCACCACATAAAAATAAACTTCTGCATAAAAGGCAATCTGATATTATCAATGCTGTGATTTAAAATCTTCAACCTTGTTTGTGTCCCTTATGAATGCGTTCTCTGTTCATTCTAAAAAATGAAGAAGCAGGTTTTTAGAAAAATCAAATAGAAAGAGAAGAGCTGTCCTAAGTGGGAATCTGTGCTAAGATCCATTAAGTGCTTCTCATTGCTAAATATGGTTCAGATTTTGTCTCTGTGTTCAAAAAGCCGAACTCATGCTGAGTTTGGTTCTTGGATGATAACAAATCTGGCTGAGAAAGGATGCAAAGTCACCTTTCTTTGTTCTAGGAGTCTGCACAAACATTTTTCATGAGAAAGAGAATAATTTGTCTTCTCTCATCAAGAATCCATGCATTCAAAATTTCCTTTATGAGAGACCTGGGACACAGGTTGTTATACTATGAATAAAGTAAGCAATTTCAGAGGTTCACTTTAATTTGGAGGAGAGTCTAGTGTTGCATAGTAGGGAAAGAAAAAGTTTTTATTTCAATAACAGAATACCTCTCCGTCCTTTTGTCTTTTTAGTTCATATCTTCTTGTTATACTCCATGTGAGACATGGGTTAAAACCTACCCCTTTCCTCTGTTCAGGTTTTATATATATTCAGAAAGTCTTCTAGAATTTCTCTCCTTGGGCATTTTTTTCTGTAAACTAAAAAAAAGTCAATTGTATTTCTTTTTCCTGTACAGATTTCTGATGGGTAAAGTTTTGTTTGAGCACTTTTATGCTAAACCAGCCCCTTTTAGTACTTGGCAAATTGGTGTCCTGTTTCACCAGATTTCATAAATATGAAAAGTTTCCTGCAACCTGTTTTCTGTTCCTAGGCTTTTACTCAATTGTGAAATTTACCACTTTTTTTTTTTTTTTTTTNTTTTTTTTTTTTTTTTTAGTATGTGCCTTTCAGCTGAAACTTTCCTGTGTGCCCTACTACTGGCAGGTGAGACGTCCTTGCACTGTAGGAAACCAAACTCTCCTTGGTTTGCACACATCTATGTCATTGCCTTCACCTTTTCATCTCAGATGCTTAGACATTTTTCCTCCAGTGTCTCTGTTACCAGTATTCGTTAAGGTAATGATCAGCACCCAAACAGTTCCTGATATTCTGAGAACTAACCACTGGTCCTGAATCCATCCTCTCCTGTTTATGTTAATATTTATGGCAAAGGTTTTAGGTAACTTGGCCTAACTACAGCACTATGAATAGTAGAAGCCAAAAAAATAAATATACATTTTGGGACCACTCTACCTGCCAATGTATCTAACTTGTGCATATTACTGGCTTTAAAAAGTTAAATTATTGAAATTGTGTTGGTTCTGAATGGAGGTTGTGCTTACAAGTCCAGAACATCACTAAAAAGGGAATATTAGAAGAGTGCTGGAGCTGATTTGAAAATGCTCTGTGTAACTGCTGACTAACAGTGTATCTCACATTGCTCCACTTTCTGTAATGGTAGCACAATTTTATGATGTGCTTATCTTGTATTAAGTGGTTAGTATGTTCAATTTTAGAAAGAAAGGTTTGTTTCACTTTTGTTGGCTGTCTTTCAGACAATATGTGATTGTCTCACACAGCAGTGCCATTTAGTTTTACTTCAAGAAGCATTTTTCCAAACCTCTGTAAAGATTGACTGTACATTGTGGAAGTTAGACAAAATGAATTAAAATGAATTAGAATGTATAATTCAACTGCCAAAGGAGGAGGTATTCTCCTGAGTCTCAATGCCAGCACTATGCTTAGTTTAAAAAAAAATCCTGTTCTTATTTAGGTTCAGAGTCTGTATTTGGACTTACATCGCTAATTTAAATTAGAAATCCCTGACAAACCAGTTCCTGGCAAACAATTAAAAAGTCATTGAATTTTGCATACATTTCTTAGATCCATTGGCCACATAATGGGAGAGAAAATCTTGTTCATATTTTTCCCTGTTACAGGTGTGGTCTTAAGCTGGTAAGGGAACATCTAGACTCCCAGCTTCACCCTCAATTAACCAAAATATTTGCATAGGAGGTGGAACACGTTCAACCAAAGTGAATCTTATCTGCAGCACTGACAAACTCATTTGCAGAGTATCTGTACTTTTGAGTCAAGTGGATTCAGAACACAGGTTTTGAAACCTGCTCACCAACACTTAGGTGGCCACCTTAGTCTCTGGAATTTGGAGTGTAGAGGGGGGAATACAAAGTCCATTATGTCAAAACAAAACAAGAAAGAAAAAAATAATGGTAACTGCCCTAAAAACACACATCAGTTTTGTGATGAACAAAATAGTTCACTTGGTGTGAAATGGTTCTTTGCTGAACTTAAAAGATAAGAGGTGTGTGTGTGTAGTTCATTTGACATGCAAATTTTTCTGCCTCTTTCTTTGTTTACTAGTTTGGGTTTATTTTGTCCTGCTGCTGAACCAAGAAACCAATTATTTGCACATTATACCTCTCAGGACTTTGCAATTCTTGAATACAAAGGAGAAAATTTCCCTGTAAGGGGGCAAAGATAAGAGTTACTTCCACTTTTCTCAAGAAAAGGATCAATCCACTGGAGCCTCATGGGAAATCAGCCACCTCAACACACTGGCTGTAGAGGAATTTCTCTCCCTTTGCAGCTTGAGCATCTTTGGCTCTCTGATGATCCCGTACGAAAGCAGTAGTATTAGTTGTACACTGGGGTTAGCTTCTCAGTGAAGATCTGCCATCTGTGGTTGCTGTTTCAGGTTGTACTAGTGCTGCTCACCCCTGACTCTTAAAATCTCTCCCTCTACATTCCCTAGCCTTGACTGGATACTTCTATGAACTTTGTTCATGTGGTGCTTGGTCCTGTATGAATCATATCGAGTCTTGAATTATGATATACTTGTTTGAATCTTTATGAGATGAAAGATTCTGATAAAATAGTTTTTTGCCTGTGGAGCTTTACTGGGCTAGAAGGATAAGATATTACACAATATAGTCTTCAGTACTTACTTTCGTAACTATTCCTTGAGTTTTACTATTACATAAAAATGGTTTTGAGATCAGACCAGATCCCATCCAATGTCAAATGAGTTGCTGTAGGAACTAAAGCTCAGGTTGTTGCCTTGCGCTGGGATCCATTCCTCTGTCTTTCTCCTGATCAGTTTCCTGACAATTGCTCAGATGTCTCATGTCACTGCAAGTTTTTTATTTTTGTCTTCAAAGTTTAGAAAGGTTTTCACTAAAAATATGTCTGAAGAAATGTACATTAGAAAATAGAGTTACATCAAAGTATGTTAAGAATAGTTTCTACTTTTAACCTCCTTTTACCCCAAGAGATAAATTAAAATAAATACAAACCAACAGAAGCTTTACACTTTTTTTCTGTTCCTCCCCAACCCCCCACCCAATCCCAAATGATATATTGGGAAAAGATATATGGTTGAAATACTTCCCAATATGGAATAAAATAAATAAAGTATTTGTATTCAGTAGAGAAATACGTTCATTTTACTGTCTGCTTAGGATAAAAGCATATAGATGGATTCTACAGATCTGGGCCAGCTCATGCTGGTTAGACACAGTCTGTTTGACTAAGGACCTACTTTTTTGTCCTGCCGAGAGGAGCTGGTTGTTGCCTTATGGACTAGCTGCTTTATATCCTATCACTGTACCAGAACCAGTACATGCTGTAGCAACAGATGGTCCAGACATGACCTGAACATCAGCTGATAGCATCACCACCTTACATGCTGACCCAATACTTTAAGCTCCTACTCTCAAACCCTTGCTTGTTCTTTGGCTGCTTGTACTTTCTCTTTCTTTCTCTTACTTTAGCAACAAGAAAACTCAATAAATATTTTTACCACCTTAATGTATTTGCCTCAGTTACACTTTAATGGCATACACTGCATTTCATTTTGCAGCTCTTTGGCCGTTTGGCATGTTTTCCTCAGCTATTTAGATGTTCTTAAACATCTATTTATTGACAAAGCAAAATAAATAAAGCTTTCAATCTGACACCCAATAAATTAATTTTGACAGCTACAAAATCCTGCACTCCTTATTGCTGTACCTGGAACCATCAGGATGCAGAGAAAAAAATTTCTTCCTACCAAGATCCAGGAGATGTTGCTCACTTTTTCCATTTTCCACAGATGTTCTTTGTGACCCTAGGTAATATTTTTGTGCTATAGTAACAGCACTGGCCTTTTGCTGAAAGCACCAGTGTTCTGCCATTTTAGAGTAAAGTACAGACAGGCACAGAGCTCAAACCATCACTCTGTCCCCTGAACATGCTTCCTAGGTCAGCTGAAGTTGCTATCCTCTCTCAAGAGAGATGAGCTAGAGGAAACATGCCAAGGATGTTCAAGGGCACAGGCACTTCAAGCATAAGAAATTCTTATCATCTGTGGTCTTTGAGGCTGTACTGCATCTCTTCCAAGGGGAAATAGCATTTGTTGCCTGAAGAGCTCTGGTGAGGACTAAATTTCATGGTGAAATATTCCAGCGAGGACTGTGGCAAAGGAACAAAATTGGGATTAAGGGCAGAAATTTCAGTAATAATTACATCCCATTTGGACTACTGTCACTTGCCTAAGGTAGTTCAGATACAATTTTGGAGTATCACTCTTGCATTTCAAATAGTATGGGCTTTCTGCCCTCCATTATTTTGTGCTTTGTCTATTATTGGTTGGACTTGAGCAACAAATTATAAAAGCAGAGGCTAATGGATGCAGACTGTAGATATCAGATTGGAAGACTTGCTTGAAAGATACCATACAGCCACTGAGTTTTGTTTTGTTAAAATATCAGTCAGACTTGATCTACTGAGTTAACCTGTAAGTAGTTCAGTGTAATGCTAATGTGGTCTTTTTCTTAGAAGACTTTGAAAATGTATGATGAACACCTGAAAATTACTGTCCTGTCAGCTCTTCAGAATAATCTAGTATTTACAAATACAAAATTTTAAATGGAAAAAAATTTTTTTAAAAAGTAAACCAAAGTACCCCCACATACCCAAGCATTTGGTAATGGGGGGGGAGGGGCTACTAGGGTGCTTTCTGTGAGGAGGTGCTAGAAGTTGCCCCTACGTCCAGTAAGGCCACTGACAGCCAGCTCCAAGATGGAACCACTGCTGGCCAAGGCTGAGCCCATCAGCAATGGTGACAGTGCCTCTGGGATAACATACTTAAGAAGGTGGAAAAAAAAAAACCTGCACAATTTTGCAGCTGCAGAGAGAAATAAGAATATGAGAGAGAAACAATTCTGCAGGCACCATGGTTGGTGAAGGAGGAGGGAGAGGAGGTGTTCCAGGCACCAGAGCAGAGATTCTCCAATTTAATAAGACAGTAGACAGTTTAATAGGCAGAGCAAAAGCTGTTCATGTAAGTAAAGCAAAATAAGGAATTTCTTCACTACTTCCCATCAGCAAGCAGGTGTTCAGCCATCTCCAGAAAAGCAGGGCTCCATCGTGTGTAACACTTACTTGGGAAGACAAATGCCATAGCTCCAAAAATTCCTCTTCTTCCTTCTTTCCTCCAGCTTTCAGTGTTGAACATGACATCATATGGGATGTCTCTTTTGGTTAAAGCTGCTCCAGCTCTACCCTGTCCCACATTCTTGCCCACCACCAGCCTACTCGCTGGTGGGAGGAGGTAAGAAACAAAGAAGTCTTTGGTGTTGTATTAGCACTACTCAGCAATAGCTAAAACATTGGTGTGTTATAGACACTTTTGGTGCAAAATCCAAAACATAGTAACATCATATAAACTGCTATCAAGGAAATCAACTTTATCACCATCAAAATCAACACAAAGACATTTGAAAACCTGGAAAAGAGCCATTACTGGTGAGGAGAAAATAGTTCTGCACTCAGTACCATTATTTAAATTATTTGTAAGTGCTTTTTACTCTGCAGATAAAATACACATTCATTTTGCAAATTAAGTTTACTAATTATTTTCCTATATGTGGAGTCACATTTCTAAATGCAAAAATGTGGTGTGTGGAAGCCCATGATGAGTGGCTGTGTCCTGGTTACAGCTGGGACTGAGTTAACTCTCTTCATAGCGGCTCGTGTGAGGCTCTGTTTCAGGTTTGTGCTGAGGAGAAGGCTCATCACATACTGATGGTTATAGTTGCTGCCAGAACAGTCAAGGACTTTCCAGCTTCTCTGCTGTGCCAGTGTCTGCAAGGGCAGGAGCAGTGGTGAGGGAGCACAGACCCAAATACTAGTCTGGGCTTTGAACTTAGGTTTAGACCCTGTCGTGGTTTATAAAGCCACAGGGACAGTTTTTGCTAAACACCTGGTGGGCTGAGGCAGGGACAGGGAGGGTTTCACTCACCACTTAAGGTCACATGCAAGAAACTGACACGACTTGGGAAGAAGAAAAAAAACAATTGAACTTATTAGCTATTTACAACAAGAAACAAGATACTGAGAGAGAGAAATTACATCTTAAAAAGGCACTTCTACCCCACCACTCCCTTCTTCCCAAAGCCCGAAGGCTTTTTTCTGTACCTTCTCCCCGCCCCCAGCAGTGCAGGGGGGCAGAGAGTGGGGTATGCAGTCAGTCCGCTGCTCTTTCCTCCTCAGGGGAGGGCTCCTCACAGTCTTTCCCAGCTGCAACGTGGGGTCCCTTCTCACAGGAGAGTCCTTCTCAAGAATTGCTCCAGCGTGAGTCATTTTCCAAACGGGGCTACATTCCCCTGACAATGGCCTGGCTCTGGCGTGGGCTTCTCCATAATTCCTACGTGGGGTCCTCCACAGCTGCATCTTCTCATCAGCTGCACCAAGGGACACACCGTGCTTCACCGTGAATCTTCACCACGCTGCGGGGGAAATGCTGAGAGTGTTCCCTTTCAGATCTCTGACTGAGTGTCTGCATGGCTGTCTCCCTCAAAATCTTGCTTCTCTCTCCGCTGCAGGTCTTCATCGGCTTCCGAGGAAACTGGCTCTCAGGCGAGCCATGGCGGAGGCTTGGGCTACGGCAGGTCAGTTCACAGAAGCCGGGCAGTCGGCTGGATGGCCGGACTGGCACACCCAAGCCAGGCCCTGCCCGGGGCCGTGCCAAACCCGTTGTTCCATGCCCCCTCTCAAATATGTTATTCACACTGGCGCCCATTGGCTCAGCCCTGGCCTGGGGTGGGTCCAGCTTGAAGCTGGGGAAACTTCCAGCAGTTTCTCACAGGGGATAGATTGGCGGTACTCCTTCCCCCACTCCCCCTTCCGGTTACCAAATGCTTGGAGCCAGGGGGTGGGGGTGAACCCTTAGCAGTTACTGACAGGGGCCGGCACTGCAGCCCCTTCCTTGCTGCCAGCAGGGATGGAGTCCAGGGAAACCTTTAGCAGCTGCTTTTTACAGCTGCCATTACTGTGGGCCCTCCCTGCTACCAGGCAAAACCCTCCACACAAAACCATAGCAGACCCAAATTGACCAATGGTCTATTCCATATCATGTACGTCATGCCCAGTATATAGGTAAGTCTATGTCCAGAAGCAGTCTCTCTTGCTTTAGGTTTTCCCCTCTCACAGGGTGTTTTGCCAATCAACGGCGTTAGCACAAAGGACACAGGCACCAAATTAAAAAAAATAATAATAAATGTATTTTTTACTTATGTTTAAGGTGATAAAATAATGAATAAAATAATACAGTGAAAATGAATTAAAGCAAGATAAGGTAAAGCAGCAAAATATTAAGTGAACTACTATAGAAAGCATCAAATAAGGTAACACATCTAATAATTACTACATAGAGTTAGAGATAGTGATTAAGAAAGGTACATCGCCCATTGCCCTGATAATACATTATCGTCATCCAGAGCCGCAGTTGCTGGGGAGCCTGTTTACAGCAAGGATTTGGAGGTTCCCTCCTGGCAATTGGGAAATTTCTATACAGTGCGTCCACTGTATAGATGTGGCTTCCAAATTTCCCTGCAAACATTTCCCACTTTTATACAGTTAAATAAGCAACTTTCGATCTTAAACTGCAAAAAACATCTGGTATAATTTTTTTTTCTTGTTAACTTTCGTTTCAGGTTTGGCCAGAACCCAAGAAAAGTTAAGAAATAGTAAAGGTATCTGGTTATCCTGATTATGTGTATCTCAACAAGCCCATCACTGCCCTACTACATTCTTTGGTTGTGATAGACATTATCTGTTTTTAACAAAAAGGGTTATGGTTGCACAGCTATTATCTTGAAGCAAGCGTTACAGCAATGCTCTATAAGCATTACAACAAAGCTTTTATAAATTGGCATATATTCATAAGGTTATACATTGCATATGTGATCAACATCATACATATCAGGTATATTGTTTTGTTGTGAGATTCATATAGAGGTCAACTTTGGTTCAGGGCCTCACTGCTCAGGCCCTAGTATTTCACATGGTCATCTCACTCTCTCAGTCAGTTATCAGATACCTGGGCTCTTTTCTTTTTTCTGGGATTGTGGTTTTGGGACTCTCCCTGCTCTGGGATTGTTAGCTGAGAATGCACTGAGCCGTGGTCACAGGGTGGTGAGTAGTATCATTGTGTATCACTCATTTGTATATTTGTATATATTACTATTATTATCATCATTATTATTATTTTCAATATTATTGTAGTTTAGTTATGAAATTGTTCTTATGTCAACTCATGAGTCTCTCGTGGCTTTACCCCTTTAGTTATCTCTCTCATCCCTGGGAGAGGGGAGGGTGAGTGAGCAGCTGTGTTGAATTTGTGTGGCACTATCTGGGTTCAAAACCACAACACACTGTGAGCCTGTGTGTTTATGTGGCACACAAGCTTTAAGACGTTTATATGAGGAGGAAGTTCACAATTTGATAACGGTAGTGGAAAATGAGTTTCTGAAGACACAACATGAAACCATTGACCGGAATTGATTTCTTGTAAGTGAGCAGAACAAGGTTTGCCTTGTAAAGATGTGTGTGAACATGCGACAGAAAGAGAGGGGCTGATTTGTCAAAGGTGTGAGTTGTGACATTCTGTATCTGTATTACAGACCTACAGCTGTGTCGCCTGTCACAGTCAGGTATACTACTTCATGCTTATTGGTCTCCTCTTGCAAACATCAAATATGCAGCATTCAACCATCTTTGAATCTGCATTCATCTGTCTCATACAAGGAGCTTAAAATGAAACTTTTTCTCATTGTTGAAATCAGTGAGGGTGCCCCGACATCACTGAGCATTAAAAAAGCACCCCTGACTTTTGCTTGTCTTTACAAGATGATAAGGCTCTCACCAGGTTAAGAACTATATGAAAACAGAGTGTGTTTTACTGTGAAAAGCTATCTTTTAGGATGGAAGGGGGAAAGAACGAAGTTAAGACAGAAGAAAGGATGTTGGAGAATGTCCCTAAGCTTCAGACGGACAAAACTAGGTGGCTCTGTCTCAGGCAAAACAGACTTGGCAAGGGGAATTTAATTTATTGTCAGTTAATAGAAACTTTTAATCACTGATTTAGGCATTCAGAAGCAAAGTCAAACATTTAAACACTCCTTCACCTTTCCCAGGGTCGGTTTCACCCCAGACACCCACATCCGTTGTGTCTGGTCCCAACTCCCATCATTTTCCTTGCAGGTTACACTCAGTCTTTTTAGCTTAAATTGAAGGAAAGAGGGTTAGAATTCTTCTTAAGGTATGTTAGATGTGAGAGATAAATGGGTGAGAAAGAGCACAAGCCATTTCCTCAAAACTTCTGCTGTTTATGGGAACAAATAGAGACTCTGGAGATGTTTGGTAAAACAGTGCACTCACAGAATCACAGAATCACAGAATCACAGAATGTTAGGGATTGGAAGGGACCTCGAAAAATCATCTAGTCCAATCCCCCTGCCGGAGCAGGAACACCTAGATCAGATCGCACAGGAACGCATCCAGGCGGGCTTTGAATGTTTCCAGAGAAGGAGACTCCACAACCTCTCTGGGCAGCCTGTTCCAGTGCTCTGTCACCCTCACTGTAAAGACGTTTTTTCTCATATTCAAGTGGAACCTCCTGTGTTCCAGCTTGAACCCATTGCCCCTTGTCCTATCACTGGATGTCACAGAGAAGAGCCTGGCTCCAGCAAGTAAATTCCACAAACTTGGATGTCTAAATCATATGCGGCACTCCCTGGTATTAGCTGACACATTCTATGTGCTGCTGTAAGGCTAAAATGCAGAATTACTGTTACAGTCAGAGCAAAAAATTATTCAAGAATTAGACAAATTTATTGGAGTTAACTTCTATGATAAAACTGCTTTGATGACAGTATGTGAAATATACTTTTTTTTCTTTTTATAACAGACAGCACAGCAAAAATAGAAATTGCAGTAGTATGTATCTATTTTAGACGAACTAGAATGCAAGGTTGTTGTCCCATTCTGAGATTTAGATCTTAGTTATGTTTGTGCTAGACAAATAATTTCATCTTCCATTACAAGGAGAAAGATGTGAGAATGCCATTGAGAAAGGAAGGAGCATAAAACATCTTAATGTGTTAAGGCAGTGGTCTTTAGTTGCTGGGCTCTTACTGTGGCTTACAAATGCTCAGCTTTCTGCAACATGGTCAATCTGATTTTAATTATAAACCTAGTGGAGAGTAACAACTATCCTTACACAAATAGTGAAAAAGAGTAAGTGTTTGCTTAGGTGATCTAATGTTTTTTTGTAGTAAAACTTTGTAAAACTGTGAACAAACATGGCAAAATACAGTAATTTTATACGACAATTTGAAAGACCTAGGAAAAAAATGGATGCACTGTGGAGCTAAGTTCTCTTCTTCTGGTCTGAAATCAATAAGACAATTTTCAGACAAAGTTCAAACTTGAAATCACTGAGATTCTGAATAGTTTAATTTTTTTTCATCTGTTCAATTTATTAACATCAATACCTTGAACTTTGAACAGCTATTTCAAACTCCTGTTTAGGCTGATATTTGCTGCCTTTTTTTTTTTTTTTAATTACTAGTAGCTTGTGCACTAGAGCGTTTGTCTATGTTGTTCAACACGGTTATTTTATCTGCTGTGGTAATACCTCTCTTTGTGAGTATTGCGTCTTTTGAAAGCTTTTTTTTCAATATTAGATACTATGTGAACCATCCCTGTGTTTCACTGGGATCCCAGCACAGACAAGCATGTGCCTGTGTGGGTAGGTCTCATTGCAAAATTGCAACTGATACAATGTGTTTAAACCTGCCTTGTGGAATATTTATCTTCCAAACACATCTTCTGTCAAACTCTCTGAAAACGGAACAGTTTACACCATCATCATGGTTCTAATATTATCTTATCTGTGATTCAAACATAAAAACATCTTGCATGCAGAGTCTTATTAACCTGTTCACAATGAAACATTTTCCTTTATGACTGAAATCAGCACTAAATGCAATAGAAATATTATTACTAACTTGATGCATCTTCAGAGAAAGCATAAAAATCTCCATTACAAAATATATTAGTTCCACTGTACTTATCCAAAAAATATTACTGTGTTTTGCAATAGTTATAATAACAGAAGATTGCCTTAGTGATCAATTTCTCATTTATTTTGTGTTTATGTTGTTTGAAATTATTGCTTCACATGCCACATATTCTGGATTTTCTGAAGTGTTGTTTCTGTCTACTTAAATAATTTTTTTTGTTTTTTTCATTGTCATGGAAAGTCTTGTACCCACTATCCTTTGGACTTGCTAAGGCATACTCCGGTATTATGCCATTGCGGGGTTATAATTGTTATTGTTTAGTGTTTCTCACAAAGCACCTTCCTACACACATTCCCCACACAAGTCAAAATACTAGATTTAAAACAATAACAGGGTTATACTGACAAAAAAAAAATCTCTGCAGTAAGTTTTATCACAAAAAGGCTGTAAAAAAAAGTAAAGAATAAAAGAAGCATCACTAAGTCAGCCCCTGATAAATAGAACTGTGTGGAGAATTTCCCCTACATGTAAAAAAAAAAATAAAACATGTTTTTCTGTCTTGCTGAAAGGTAAAAAGACGATACAGTTTTTTTGAGTTTGTTGGTTTTCCTCTGCACAGATCTCCTCGTCTTCACTGCAAACAAAGACAGCACCACCAGCAAACATTTTGGTGTTGAACTGAAGTTTCACACCTTCAGGAACTTCTCTCCAATCAGTATCCAAATTGGACAACAAACAGGTATCTAGAAGGAAGGTGAATAGTAACAAGGGCAATCTAGCTGTTGCTCATATTTCAGGGTTATGCCCTCACCCTGAGTAATGAGCAAGAAGAAGCACCTGAAGCTGCATGTGGTGAACTCCTAAGGAGCTCAGCATGTGCTCCTCCATCACTGCCATCTTTGTGGGGTGGCCCTCCTCCCCACCTGGGGGCACTAGATGGCAGATGATTCTGTTGGGTCTCTGCAGTATGTGTTATCTGTTTTGTGCTTCTTGACAGCATGCAAGTCTTCGACTAGTGCAAGGTCAGGAGGGCTGTTCGTTCCCTTGTTAACTGAAAAAAGCCACGCTTCCACTTTCTTTACGAAGTTTCATCTTGCTGTTAGCCATAGTCATGGGATGGAACCTCTTTTATAATACACATTAAAATGTCTTAAACTATGGCACTGTTGAGATGCTGTATATAAACTTGTCTGTGTGATTTGTAGCCGAGTTATGACAGCTATAAAACTGCAAACCTGAAAATACTTGACACATTTGAATGAAATTTGGGCGTTGCTATGATTATGTGATATGCCACATAAAACAGTTCAGGATCTGGCCTAGGAAAACTTGGCGTGAGTGGTGCAGAGATCAAGAAACTTTGGTTATTATTACTAGAAGAACTGAGATATAATCATAGAATCATGGAGTGGTTTGGACATTTTCAGGCCTCTCACTGTCAGCTTGATTATGTGAAGATTTACATCTTTTTCCCTTAAGGTTTGGGTTTGTATTTCAATCCTCTGCCACTTAATATTGTCTTAGAAAGTCTGTTTATAGATTAATGCCTGAAATTCTGTTCTACTAGATTCAGCAACAGTGTCTGAACACCTTAAGAAAAGCAAGATGAGATCTGTTTTAGAAGGAAAACATTATAACAAATACATCCCCCAAAAAAGTTATCAGGGGAAATAGCTTGGAGTCTTGGAGTGAATAGCTTGGAGTGAAGCTAATATGACACATTTTTTGTTGTGCTGAGCATATTTTCATTTGTTTCTCCCTGATCTTCCACAAACTCTTCAAGAGAGGTGCGTTATCACAATATTGAGCAGAAGTCTCTTTGGCTTCATTTACTGGATGAAAGAACCGTGAGCAATTCCTGGCCGTCAGAGGAATTCAGGAAGACAGGAGTCTTTTTCCATGTAGTTTGTATTACTTGGCACTTTTTAATATAATCATCTTCCAAATTCCAGAACATTATCAGTATTTCCACTGTGCTGGAAAGAAAGTGTGTGGTGATGAAGGCTACCTGCAGGTAGTGTATCCTTGCCGGTGAACCGTTCCTCCTGGCCATCACGGCTCTGTAGAATGGCTTGTGAGATTATATTGTGAGGGTGGTTTTGACAGCATAGAGCCAAAACTCTTATTTTCCATCCCTGAGCTCAAGTAATCTCTGGAGTTTTTAATATTTACTGACTTTGAGTGAAGTGATTTCTATTTAAGCCTGTGTACGCTGTCTGGCTTTGCTCCTGAAAGAGTGCTGTGCTTCTTCTGAAGTTTCAATATCCTTAAAACACAGCTATGGTGACCTCACAGCCTGGTACTACTACCGCTGTGTGCTTATGGGTGGCACTGATGATGACCTCACAGCGTGGTACTGCCACTGCTGTGTGCTCATGGGTGACTCTGACGGTGACCTCACAGCCTGGTATTGCCACCGCTGTGTGCTCATGGGTGACAGTTTACAGTGATAAGAAGAATTTCTCAAGGATGTTTCAACTGTCATAAGTACTTATTTTCAAAGTTATACTTATCATCTGATCCCATTCATTTTGATAAAGACCATGATTAGATCTGGATGATGTGCAGGGAAAGTATTTGCTACAAAGCCTTCCTTTCATGTGAGGCCCATTAACAATATTATTTGTAGTTGTTGACTCTGCTGTTTCAGTTTTTTCTTCTTCATACACAAGAGAACTGAGGAAAGTTTTGTCTTATGGCTCAAAAAGAAGAGCATGTTAATTAAAAGGAAACACATGCTATACTTTTTTTTCAGAGTATATAGGGGCTGTGTACCTGAGTTGGAAGAAATTAGTGTACAAGAAAACTTGTTCCCAAAGACTTACCAAGTGATCTGGTTTAATACCAGCATTTAATACCAGCTTTCTGCTGTTATTTTGTTCTGGGAATATAAAATAAAATAACGCAAACCTATCAATCCCCCCCTCTCACCAAAAAACTCCAACATCAACAAAAACAAAAAAAACCCACCCCCAACTAAACAAACATATTAACATATCCTTTTTTAAATTACATTTTTGTGAGTCAGCACCAGTTTCACCTATTGTAAACATGTTCTCTGTGTTTAATCCCAGATCTTGACGCTCTGTCTAATCTTCAGTGAATCAGAGTGGGTAGCAATGGGCACAGGTGGACACATACATAAAGGATCTCCAGGAAAACAAAACAGGGCTCAAAACCTGAATGGTTTGAATGCAAATACCCATGGTCAAAGGAAAAAATGAGTGTGGTGTACATTCACAGATCTTCAGCATCATTGGGGTCACAGAAACATGGCAGGATAGCTTTCATGACCAGAATGTTGTGATGGATGTGTACAAGACCTGCAAAGATGGAGGAGGTGACAACAAGGAGGGTGTGACTCACTATGTGAAGGAGCATTTGGAGTGTGTGGAGGTCCTCTACAGAACACAAGGTAGACCAAAGTAAGGGAGTGAGAAACAGAGAAGAGGGCAAGAAAAAAGGTGTTACGCTGAGGGGACTGTTACCAACCACTTTGTCGGGGTAAACAGATGAAACATTAAACAATGCAATGAAACCTCTGATCACTGCCCCTGGTTCTCCTAAGGATCTTCAGCCTCCCTGAGGACTGCTGCAAGGGAAACATGACAGGACATGAGCCACCCGAGATACATACAAGTATGCGTGTCACAATAGCCCATACCCACTGCACTGAGATATGTCTGAGGTCTTCACAGTGACATTCTCTATCATTTCTGAAAGACTGTGGAGGCTGAGAGAATTCCAAAGACCAGAAAAGAACAGTTGATCATACCCACCTCCAAAAAAGGCAAAAAAGATGATCCAAAGAACCAGCCAGCCTCACATTGACCCTTGGTAAAATCACGGATTGAATCATCTTGAAGCACATTTCAGGACCCATCAGGCCTCATCCAGGCGCCATATCTCATGTGGGGTCCTGGCCAGTAAAGACATTGAGCAACCAGATGGCATAAGAGAAAGCCTCTGGGATGACAGGCCTAGAGCATTCAGCCTGCAAGGAGAGGGCTGCAGGGTCAGGGCTGGTTTAGCCTAGAGCAGAGCTGGCTTTGGGGAATGTAACAGCACCCTACTAACTGTGGGGCAGGGATTGAGGGGGCAAGGATGGGCTCTTCATCATGGTATATGGCAAGAGAACAAGAGAAAGCATCAGCTGAAACTAGAGACACTCGGGCTGAACATAAGGAGAAACCTTTCTTCCATAAGGATTGGCAGACAGTAGAAAAGGTTGCTCAACCTGAGAATTACACACAACCTTCGGCAACCAACATCTGACCGTGCTTTCAGAAGGTGGTTGAAAGTCAGCCTGAATAATGTCATGGTTCTATGACTATGCGGTAAGCACCTCATCAACATGACAGAGAAAAGGCTTAACAATTCAGTAACTTCAGTAATTTCTCTCTATGAAAAAGAGTAAGCCAACTACTAATCATTCATTGTCTGTAGGAAGTCTCCATATCATAGAATCATTAAGGTTGGAAAAGACCTCAAGGATCATCAAGTCCAACTGCCAAAACAACACCACTTAACTCACTAAACCATGTCCCTAAGCACCACATCTACACCTTTCTTGAGCACCTCCAGGGATGGTGACTCCACCACTTTCCTGGGCAGCCTGTTCCAATGCTTGATCACTCTTTCAGTGAATAAATTTTTTCTAATATCCAGCCTAAACCTCCCCTGGCACAACTTGAGGCCCTTTCCTCTTGTCCTATCATTTGTTGCTTTAGAGAAGAGGCCAGCACCCACCTCATTACAACATCCTTTCAGGTAGTTTTAGAGAGTGATAAGGTCTCCCCTCAGCCTCTTTTTCTCTAGACTAAACAACCCCAGTTCCCTCAGTCGCTCCTCATAAGACTTGTGCACTAGGCCCTTCACCCACTTCGTTACCCAAGAGAGCCTACTATTTAATTTCTCATCAGTATTCAGATAAAACCACAGACTCTTGGGGAAATCCTGAGAATTGAGGTGTAAACGTAACCTTCCACCAGTACAATGAAGAGATGAAGTCTCCAACTTACACTCACCTAATGTTACTGAGATGACAGTAATACTAATCTTGCTTTTTGGTAAGACTAAGACATAACTTCTGGGTAAGGAGCAGCTTAATTAAAATCAGGTAATTAAGAGTGAAAAAGACCATAAGAGGCTGGGCAGATCAAACTTACAGGAGCTAGATTTTAATTCAGATATTTGCCACAGCTTGAAAGAAGTTTCTCATTCAATAATTTTTTTAGTCTTCAGACTTGTCACTTTATTTAGAAATAAACAAGTGATATTGTGCCATATTTCCCTGTGACTTCACTAAGTTTCACTAATAATTAATGTAACAGGAAATTACATTTATTATAGATGTGGAGGATGTTGTTTTTTCCTCTTGCAAAAATAAAACAGATCCAAGTAAACCTCTGAAAGATGTCTCACAAGACTCTATTTTCCATTTTTCTGACCCAAGAACATCCTAAAGGACATGCTTTCCTGCTCAGATTTATTTATTTCCATATCTCTGTTTGGCTGTGCATGCAAAATTGGAGACAAATCCATCTCTCTTGTTGTAGCCCAGTAATCATGAGTTTTGGCACAACTGAGGTTTGCACTGCTAGGGCAAGGTCTCAAGACACCTCTGGCCTAGTCTTGACCTGAGTTGCTTTAGCTTTTTTAGCTGAGACAGCAGCTGTCAAGAAGTTGGGTTTGATTTACTTGCTGTTTGGTTTATAATAATAACAAGTAGCTGTTCTGTGTGAACTGAACTGTCTGTGACTGTAGACTAAAACATCATGTGGCAGAGTGCAGAGACAGAACCAGAGGGTCTTTAAGCTCAGATCACGGTGAATAAAGCATCAGAGAAAAGGGTTGCATTCTAAGAGTTTCCCTTATAATGGTTTTTAACCATACTGTTGCTGTTGAGATTTGTTTTCTATTAAATAGATAATTTAGACTTCAAAAGTCAGTGTTTTTGCTTGAGCCCTGATGTGTTTTCCTTCCAGCAGATACAGGGATTGTTAAAGTCCCCCATGAGGACCAGCGTCTGTGAACACAAGGCTTCTTACAGACATTTGAAGAAAACCTCATGTACTTCTACCTGATCAAGAGGTTACAACAGCATTCACGTTAGTGTGCCCAATAACCATAACCCAAAAGGTCTCATCTGACTCCTGACCCATCCCAAGGCAGAGGTCCATACTTCTCTCTCACATGGAGGGTCACTCCCCTCATCATACTTCCAGACTGTGCATCCTAAGAAGCCTGTATCTCTCCATCACAAGACTTCAGTCATATGAATTTTTGCCCACCGTCCCTGTGATTTCAGTGGGGTCAAGTCTCTGCAGCTTCTCACTTTTCTTGTTCCTGGATGCATTTGTGCAGGGGCATGTCAAACCAACACCCAAGAATACCGCTTCCCTAGAAGAAGCTTGAGAGCCTTCTGCATAAGGCTCTTCTGCAGGCACCTCCTTCTTTCAGTGCCTGTGCTTGAAGGGATTCCACTTCAGCACTATTTTGTGATTTGCTGTGTTTTTTCTATTCCCATCACTCTGGATGCTTGGCTCACCCATCCTATCCCCAAATTTCCTACACGTTTTTTATGGAATCACTCCCCCTCCTGCCATTTCTAATTTAAGTTTCTCCTCTACCCAGATGGCCAGACTGTTTGCAAAGGTACTCCTTAGTAGGGAAAACAGCACAAATACTACACTTAGTTTAATTCAGAGACATCTTAAGTTTCTGCAGTCAGAGATCATCTTTCAACATGCATTTGCTTCCATACTTTGTCACCTTTAATTGCCACAGACCCTCATATGAGTTGCTAAAACTGCAACAACATGCCTGGAGCTAAAATTATTTGCTACAGAAGTTTAACCTACAAAATTCCTACAAAGGCAGTTGAAACAGAATTCAATAAAGTAATAGGAAATTTCCAAGTAGAACAAATCTTTAAGATGAAGTGACAAAACTTGCATATGTTGAATCTTTCAGAAAAGTATGCCCAGATACATGTTACGATACTTAGAAACAACGAGAGCACCAGCAATAACAACAGCATTAATTACACTCCTGTTTAGGGAAAAGAAGGGATGAGCTGGCTGAAAAATGCATGAGCATGTGTTTGGCAACATTGTCTCCACTCATTAATGCATTTGGAAACATGTTTTCTGGCCAAAATTATAATGAAGAAAAAGTATAGAAGTAATGACAACAGAAGAGCTGACTGAGTTAAAGAATAAAGTACATCTCAGGTCTTAGTTTTCCATAATCAGTGAGTCCAGAACTCCTCTAGACTTCTTTTTCTTTCATTACTACCAATAAAACCAGAATAATTTAGGGGAAGAACCTTACACAAAATGAGCTTCTCTTATAAAACTATCAGTGGTTATCTGGAAATACAAATTGAGAAAACAAAATACATCAAATATTCTGCTAGTTTTTAACAAACAAGGAGATGGTTCAATTTCTTCTGGAAAATGATTATTGCTGTCCTATAAACATGTCCCACATTCAGAGAGGAGATATGCTTCTATACCATGGAGTCACATTGCACCTCGATCCCTTTGTAAGGTTTTTACAAAGCACAGCATTTTTCTCAGAAAAATATGAAAGGCAGGATTGAGGAAACAGAAGTTAATATTTCTGGATTTCTTTCCATCTTCTCTCACAAATATTGTAAAATTTCCTCTCATCTGTCAGAATGCCCTAGATTTTTTAACTTTGAAAAAATTATTCTAGCTGAACCCTTACTATGAGATGTCTGTGATTTAAGTTTGTTGTATGAACATATAGTTTGTTGGCAGCAGCTACAGCTTAAAACAAAAGTAAAAAGGGGCATCTAGCTGCAGCTTTGTTACAGGCATCATCCAAGGAACAGGTTGAGTCATCATATATGTCACCTCTGCTAAGAGCTGGACACACACCATGACAACTCTTTGTTGCACGTCACTTCTCCTAGGCTGCCACATCACCTGGCTAGCTGCGGGGATAACATCCTCCACAGTTGTGGTTACGTCTTCCTTCATCCAGATTGTTCTTTTAGCTCTTCATGAATTGTAATTCACACAACAGTAGAAAGTAGTCCGTAGTGTGGGGAAAATGTGTTCCAGCAAGCAATACATTTGCAAAAAGAAACGCAAACTTTGCCTCAAAAGACATTTACATAAAGTGTCATTGTACCCTTGCTGAAAAAAAGAAATAAAGTCTCCACTTAATAAGCAGTCAAGTTCTAAGTTTTAGTCTGTGAATGGGTTTTTTTTCGGATTGAATAAGTGGCATGTTTAAACCAAAAATGTGCTTCTAGCTCATGTACCAAACTAGTCGTAGAAGAAAAAATAAATCTGCACAGATTTATTTTTTCTTATTCCTTGACATAATAACATGCCTGTGTGACAAGTAATGCAGAAAATAATTACTCTACAAATACAAACTCTGAGTCTCCAGTTTCTTTGCTGGTAATCTTTTCCTGACAGAGAAAAGAAGATAATACATTTACCAATAGCCCAAGATCAGGCAATATGGTAGTGTTGGACCGTTTTCCAGGATGAGAGCCTTTTAAAAATACTGTTAATTGCAAGGTAATGATTTATCATTAAACAGGCCATAATTCAGCACGATGTCTCTGTCTTCAGATTTTCCTATTTACTAATTAAAAATGGTATACTTATAATTTGAATATTGTTCTACTTTGTCTCTCATGAAAGATGTTGAGTCTATCTGGGCAGATGAGGCAAAATCTGGAGTTGTTTGGTCTTGGATAGCGAAAACTTAGAGCTGCACTGGGGCTTTATACACTGAGGACAGCTCTCAGGGTACAGCAAGTTTGCAGGTTGGAAGGCAAAACTGCTTCTGCTCAAAATGTTGAGCATACTGAAATGCTCCCATGAATACTCACAGGTTTCTACTATTAATCTCAAAATACTGATGTGGATACACCAAATTTAAATAACTGGAGGTGCCAGAGCCAGAGGGATTGTAATTTTTCCTAGTGGAAACAAAAGCCAAAAAAAGGGGAGGTCCTCAGGTTAAATCTCCAAAAAGGCTAAGATCCTGAATACAAATCAGGATGATTAGCATCTTGGTTTAGGAATTATATATCCATTTTGAAAAAAGAAGTTCCCTACTCCTTGCATGTAAACGTTGTACTCTTAGTGGGGCCAGTTGTCACCATCATTAGGACTTACCTGAAAGGGTTTTTAACCACATCTACCAGCATCTGGAAAGGGCATTAGTGGCACTTCCCTCCGTTAAAAGATAGGAATACACGAAACTAGCAGTAACATCAGAAACGTGACTACGGTCAGCTCAGCTGGGTTCAGACCTGAGTGGATCCAAGTCCATTTGTCTTGTCTACCCAGAGAGTTGTCTAAAGCCTTAACTATGTTCCACCTTGGGCTGGAGACAGTCTTCAAAGGTCCAATTAAGATTGCCTAGCATTACTGTCTGAGAGAGCAGGGATCACTGCAACACTGGAACCACACAAGTCAATGGAGTCAAGATATCTGATGTAATCTGAATTGAGATGTATTCAATCCCCTGCCCCAGCATCTGCTCATGGTTTTCCTTTAAGTGTGTGAAGATGAATACCTGTAGTCCCTTGAAGTTTCTTTGGGAAAGACACATAAAAGATGCATGTAGGGAGGGAAAAAAAAAAGCAAAACCAGAACCAGAATCAAACAAAAACCACTCTCAGCATTTTCAAGCAAATCTTCTAAATACAAAGCTCAATAGTGAGTATCACAAAGAAGGTAAAGATGGATTTTTTAGTTCCAACAAAAAGACAGGAACCATTGAACTTGTATTTTTTCACTGTATTTTATTCAGTGATACATTTTACTCACCTTTTTATGTTTTTCAATTCATCAGTATATTTTCATATTATTAACTGGGACATATTTTATTCAGCAGCAACTGCTTGCAAATCTTTCTTTGTTGCAGCATGAGGATTGCCAGAAGAGCTTTATGCAGCTGAAATTGAGAGACTCCTCTATTCAGTAATTCTGCTCAGATTGAGTCCAGGTAAATACCAAGTATGTAAGATATATTCCACTGTGACAAAATTATGAAAATAAAGAACAGATAAGAAATCTCTACATACTGCAACAGTTTTTTTCCTGATTCAGTCTACCAATAACTACAGAAGCTGAAACTGAAGGAGAGATCTTTTCTGCCTCTGACCTCTTAATAATTTAAGCTGTACCTATTTTGGCCATACAAAGAGCAATTGAAAAAACAACAGGAAAAAAATAATGATGGTAAAAGCTTTATTGTGGAAGAAGCAGCACAACAGCTATATGCTTAGAGACTACTACCTGAAGAACATGAAAGCCTATCCATAGAAAAAGGCAAATAAACACAGCTCTCACAAGAAAGTTGTCATTAATTATACTGAATCAAGCTTCTTGATGTATTCCTACACTTTTGAAATTAATATTTCCAGGCTCAAAAGTTATGGGCTACAGGTCAATTCTTCAGAAGTATGAGCTATGCTTACATTATGCTCACCATGTTGTGACTGGGCCATCAATGAAAACATAATATGAAATTATCTGAAATATCAGTATTCAAACTTCGCTAGACATCACCTCTGTAAGGAATTACATTCCAGTTCATAAAAAATGATTAAATGTACTAAGTTTTCTGTTCAAATTCAAATTCTCTTGTGTCTTCCACCTTTCAGTAGTACTCCACCTTTTCAATTGTTTTTGTGCCCTTCCAACAGGAATATATATGAAGCCTTGTTCAGAAGCCCACCTTTACTTTCTAATGTTTTTCAGCTGCTTGAGTGTTAATTAAAGTGCAGTGATTTCTTTAACTTCTATTAAAAAAAACAATAATCATCACATAATCACTGGAAATACTCCAAGGAGCAACACTACACTCTACTGAACTCAGCAACCAATTTTACTGTAATATAATTTGGGTTTTGCAGGCTTCATGTTTCTTTCATGACAACTTTGCAACCAAGCTGAATGAGGAAATTTGGAAGGGCTTAACATATATGAGCTTCAATATCTCTGAAGGATTTACGTCAAGTGCTCTAACCCACAAATCTAAATACAAAACTCAAGGTGCTGTGTTGCTCCAATAACCGAAATATTTATGTGGTAATACCACAGAAGGGTTTGCTTTGGGTTTTTCTGAGTATTGCAGGGGATTGACAAGATAACAATTCAGTGCTTTTCCTTCTGAATGCACAGTTTAATATTTTCCCTTACAATATAAGTGTATTCTGGATCTAACATGTTATGAAGATGGTTTTGTTCCTGTGCTGGTTCCATGTGCTGGTACACATGACACATTTTGAAAAATTAAATATGACTCTCACACTTAAATGACATGACTTCTTTGTGGTTGGTGAAGAACAGGGAATTACAAAACTCCCTCTTCCCCTGTCTGGTGCAAAACTCCTGTGAAGTCTTTGCCTGTGAGAAGATAGTTGCTGTACATCCTCAGTTAGTAATTGGATGGGAACATAGTGATCTAGTTCTGGTTGGTAACCAGATGACTAGGAAGGACTTCTAGATTTCATCCAGCCTAGTGCACAAGCCCCTGGGCAGGATGATCTATACCACAGTAATTCCAGAGAGGTGGCTGTGAGACCTGACAATGTTTCCTGTGGTGGACATCATGTACCCTTTTATTTCAGTAATTCATCACTTCTTACCATGAAAATTTTCCTAAGGTCTAGTTCAAACGTCGCTTATTGCAATTTAAACTTTCTTCTCCCATATCCCACACAGAGTAGCCTCCTTTCCTTTTTGAAATAGCCTTCCAAGTGTGTCATTCCCACTGTTTTTTCCAGCCTCTAGATTTTCTTCCATAGTCTGAAAAACTTAATCTCACCTAATTGCTCTTTAGAGGTTATTTTTTCAAGATTCCTTATAATTCTCATTCCTTCCCTCCAAATGTGTTTTGGAGTCTGTTTTTTGTTTATTTGCTTGATTTTTTTAATATTTCTGAACCAAATGTTATAGTTCAAAGAATGATGATNATTATTATTCTTAGAAGAAAGACCTTGTTAACTAAGTCTGCAAACACAGGGAGGGGGAAAACAGCATAAAAATCCTTTAAAACAGTACACATAAACAGGACTGCAAAACTTAGCAATTCCTAATTAGACAACCAAACATGATCTTAACCTCCATTTTCACCCTGATAAACTTAGACTCTCTGAGGTTTTTTTGGAAGATCCTGTTCAGCCAAATATTGCTGTGCTTACCTTTGTCCTGACTCCAAAAGAGATTCTAATGTAGTTAATGAAGAATTACCTACCAGTGAAAGTTTGTAAAATTAATATTTGAAGTAAAATTCTGTAGCTATTTAAACTAATGATAACTCTAAATCCAGGCAAAAACTTTTTCCTGATTCAATAAAAATTCCTAACAGACATGTTAGACTATACCTGTGATGTGTAACATGTTCTTCACTACATTCTGCCTTGAATCACAGAGTGGATGGTTTCTTTACTTTTTGATAAGCCAGGAAATGACAATGAACTTATTTTTGTACAGTGTTTCTCATTTGAAAAAAAAATAATTTAAAAATTAGTAATTCACGCTTGTTTAACAGCGGTTTTCCCTCTTTCATAGAGATGAAAACAGGAACCGTGCAGACCCCGGGATAATTTTGCATTAGCTGTTGTCCTTACTTCTCAAAAGATTTTTTTTTCCTTCACTTCTACAGTATATCCCACCAACATTACTGTCCATTTGGAAGGACAGGATCTGTGTTTGTGCTGTGCCTTTGCCCTGTGAGGACATAGTCACATCTTGTCAGGCCATCTGAGCACTGAAAACCTGGAGTAGGTGACACAGTTCTCAGGGACAGCAAAACCCCATTTCCACCTCTAAAGGCAACTACTTAAAGAAGAATTGCTGAGATAATTCCTAAAATCAAGGGAAATATGGACTGTTGTTATAGAAGGGATGGCCAAAGCAAATGAAAATCTTTTTGGAATAAAAAAGGAACTTTATCATGGATGTCCACCTGTCTGGATAACTTAGGGATGCACATTGTCTTTGCACTGAATTCCTCAGTATTTGCAGTGTATCTTTTCTTCTCCAGATTTCTGGGACATGAATAAGCAACTCTAGTTGCTTTATCATTAACTTAAGCTTTAGTAGACTTATCAAGCAATGTAAATGCAGTTTGTAGCTGAGCACTGAATGGGAATTAAGTTTCCCAAATCTTCTACAAACTGGAAAGGACCCAGTCAGTTATTTATTACTCTATTCACATTAATGAAGGGTTTAATGCAAGAAGGTGAATAAGATTATTGCATTATAAAACTTAAACATTGAAAAAAACTAGTTAATAAAACATGAGTAGCAGCACTTAGAATAAAATATACAAAATTAGCAAAACATCGGAAGTGAAACTGGAGACTCCACATGATTAAAAAAACTGACAAGGCAAGAAAGCAATGTTGAGAAAAAAAGACATTTGTGATCTATGTGCATGTGATTGTAAGCTAAAACAGAGAAAGAAAGGCAGAGATAATAAGGAACAATTGCACCATACAGAAGAGACATGCACAGATTACTGTAAACAGGATTAGAGAGATTAAGCTTGGAATCATGTTATAGTAGAATACATTTGCTGAAGGTCTCTGGTGCATACCAGTGCCAATGCTGAGAAGAAAAGGAGAAAGGTTTAGTTTCTGAAAGTCATTTAGACTCCTTGGAGCATTGTCTGAAGATTTTAAAAGCTGAAAGTCTCAGAGAATCTGGGCTTACAACATCCAGAAATGGGTCTATAATGTACCATGTGCACATCTCTGCTATCTTCAGAGTCAATAATCTGAAACTGACAATTAATGTATGGAAATTAGGAAGGTAAACCCAAATTTTAACTCCATTACTCTAAGAACAATTTAACAAGGCTTTAGAATGTGATCTCTAGAATTCTCACCCTGTTAATTTTGCTCTACGTTTAAATAGAGACTCAAAGAAGAAGAGATTTTGGTTTATTTTTTTTCCCAAAGATACCTGTAAAACTTAGTTAGGTCATGTTGTTTATCCAAGAATATTCCACTACTGAACTGACGTACATAGACATCCTTTTTTCTTTATAGGATCCTAAGTGGTGCCCTAATTAACAGGAAATTTATATAAATCACATAAAAAATTACTTCAATTGTCTAAATTAATCCTCAATTCCATGTCAAAAAGCTATTGACAGGATCACTAAACAAAGGGAAACTTGGAAGAAAAATATCCATTATTAGCACTGAACATTTTGACAGATTTTTAAACCAATTTTATTAAGAAAGAAAACATCAGTAAGTTTGAACATAAGCAGTAATATTTGTTAGTTTCTAGAAGGAAAATTGATATTTTGTATTTGGTAACCTGCACATACTTTTTAATGGTTCGGGGAAAACAGAATACATCCCTGCAGGGTTTTAATCAATCATTTTTACCAGATCTTAATTTTTTTTTCTTTTTGTTGAAAGATGCAAAAATCCATCCAGAAAGAGTATCATATTGTTCAAAAGGAACCTTATTAACACATCTGCAACTAAACCATACTCTTTCATTTTCAAAAGATGCTTAAAGTCATTGTAAGGAGAAAAGAAGTCTCATCGATTAGTAGAAACATAAGGATCAGTTTATGAGAGAAGGAACAATACATGTTCATGGGCAAACCTTGTCCTACAGGTAAGATAACAGCAGAGCTGAATTACAAGCATACCTACTAAGTAGGACATCATGCAGACTGTTTCATCTTTTAAAAATGAATTTCCATAAATGGACTTGGGTTTTAGAAAGATTATTAAACCACGGTAACTTCCAGAGGTAAAAGAGTCAGCCTGAACATGTTGGAAACAAGAAAAGAAAAAAGAAAGAGAAAATAGAATCTTTGTGTCAGTATGCAAATGTACAATATCTATAATAAAATCAGTGGGCCTTTCCAATGGATTTGGAAGCACTCTAGAACAGGACTATAACTACTTTTTTTATTCATGGAGAAACTGAGGTAGAGAGGGGAGTGTGGACACAGTTAATGACAACTCCAACAGCTCTGCAAGGAGCAAAACCTTTATTTTGTGGGTACCATTCCCTTGACCTGAATGCAACATCCGTGACTGTGTAACTTAAAGCTGTGAATTCTATCAAGGCCTGCCTACAAAGCAACAGTGAAACCAGAGAAACATTAGTGCACAAATATCACCAAAGAATGTGGCACCTTTTTATTTCATACATTCAAAGACAGTCAATAGCATTTCAATCATTTGGGTTTTCGGATTATACATTGTCTATCTGTACTGTTTTCAGTACTCTTCATGGAAGTATAGAAGAGAAAGTTTGGATTAACTGTACTTAAAATGAGGGGAAAATACAGGTAGCCTTCAAGAATGAGACCTTCATGTTGTTCCCTGTTCCTAATGCGCATCTGCTTTTGTCATTGTTGAGCTTCTTCAGGGTAAGTTCATGCTATTTCATGAGTTCAGGGATGATGTTCCAGTCTGTTCACAGAGTCTATTTGATGGCCTGCGTGCTCCTTTAAATATGATGTTAGCTTTGTGCATGCTACTGATGGGAACTGTTTTAAACTCCAGCCACAGGCAGTAGTGCGGCTACAAATGGTAAAAAAATCCCTCGGCCTGCATAAACCCCTAGCTAACAAACCACACAACATGGTCGTCATGACTGGAATGTGCCTTAGAAATATTCATCAACACGTATGATTAAGCAGTCCCACACAGGACCTATAACCGCATACAAGAAGACAAAGAAAAATATGCAATCTTGAAGGTATTCTCCATAGCATATTGTTGCTCATTCTCCTTCCTGTTAAATTAAAAGGTCAAGCAAATAACTTCCTAGGCCACTTGCTGACACATGGCTTCCCAGAGCAATTATGACTATTAATCTTTAGCACAGCTGGTAGAGATTCCTAATGAGCATTTATACAAGCATAGAACAGATTAAGCAGTTCATAAATTATGGAAGCATAAAGACCGCCATCTAATAATTGAGGCAGTGAAAATACTATAGACACTTGTGAAGGATGGCCCAGCCTTCTGAGCTCTGAGGCCCAAGGCACTGTAAAGTAGCCACATGATGCATCAAATGAGATGAGAACATCCTTAATAGAGCTCCTGTGAGAAAGCCTCCAATTAAACGAAATAACCCTGCTATGCCGGCTGGCATTTCATAGCATGCACAATTACATTTTGTTTGCTAGGCAAAGCATATTTGACAGATTCAATTCAAATCTGAAATGAAAAGTGTCTCTGCTTATTAGGAAAGGTTAGGAAAATGTACACATCCTACATGCAGTTATAAAATAAGACACAGATTCCTAACAGTTGTGCCACGGTTGCTCAGCCTTTTGATGGCTGCTCTTTTGTATTTCAATGCTTGTTTGCATTTCAGTGGTGGTAGCCCTGAAGATCTGGTTTATACCACGGAGATCGATAAGTAAAGGGGAGCTCTTTCTGCTAATGGTGGAACAGACCAGATACATAGCCCATTTCGGTCATGCTTTGTATAAAGCAGGGTAAAAACCCCATCATCTTCTGCCACATCAAGTATTTTGAGGAATGCAATGAAGTGTAAGGAAAAGGAGCAACAATTTCCTTGTGTATGATATGTTTAACACTCAGTCTTCCACAGTGTTACACCCTAGCCAAGGGAGGGTAGGGAAGGGGGGGAAGGTCCTGTAGGTATTTCCAAGTGGAAGAAGAGAAGGAAAATGGGAAGCAAAGAAAATATCAAGCCATCTCGGTTAAACTGTGGAAGTTAAATTTGTCCCCTACATTGTTAGAGGGCATTCCTTGTCATTTGTGCAAGCAGCTGGAACCATAAACACCAAATCATCTGGAGGCCACAATCTTGGTAGCCATAGAGGCAGTTCAATAAAATAACATGAATAAGTTTCCTCAGAATAAAGGGCATGCCTGAAAGTAGTAAATATGTATCATTCTGATTTAATATTAAAAAATAAGGTGAGATTATAATTGTATCATTGCCTTCCTCTCTTCTCATTAAAAGATTGATATTAGTGAGAAAATATTTTCCAATACTACAATAGAAGATAATTAGCAATTTAATATCCCTTCCAGACCTAAGAAAAGGAAAGGTAGATGAGTTATTGAGTAATAACTTGTGAAGGAATATTGATTTGGATGGTAACATGAATTTATCAAGGCAAAGAAACCATTAAGGTAGGTCTGGAGAAATGGACAGAGAGGAGATTATTAAGTTATATAAAACAATAGATTTGAATAAAAATGCATACAGTTTTTAGTGTATTTATTTCTCTATTTAGAGCTCTGCTGTGAGCGCAAGCACTGTGCTTGTGGGGTGGTCATACCGCCATGCAGGACAGAGAAGAAGAGTGAGCTAAGGAGCCAGAATCAGATTAAATTGGGGAGGAATCTCCACAATGCAACATAAACCCACAAGAAACTGAAAGAGACAATTTTGGGGGGAAACTGTAGTGGTGGAACAAAGTAGCTACACAGTGGTAGGTTTAATTTCTCAGCAAGAAAAATAAGGAGACACAACAGGACCAAATGAAGACCCTGGAATAGATTCCACAATTTCTCCATGATAAAAGTAATCAGATGCTAACACGTCAGCAGGCAGTAGGAATACATCAGAAAAAAACAGACACTGGAGAAAGCATCCCTAGGCAGCAGGAGGCCAGGAAATAGAGCCAAACTTCAAGATTTCCACAGCTGATAACGGAAACAGATGCATTGTTAGCTAGCAAAAATGCACTGTTTCTTGGCTAAGATGGATCATTAGTGAAGAAATATCATAGGGTTAAAAGTAGAACTAAAAGCAAATGAAGACAGAAAGTGCGGCTGCCCGCTGCTGTACAACTGTATAGCATATAATGTGTGCATGTGTGTATCGGTGTGTATGTATATGTGTGTGCATGTGCGTGGGTGTGTACACATGTGTCTGATTGCCTGAGTGATTTTTGGTTTGCACTGTTTCTGCGTGAAGGCAAATTGAAAGATACGTGGTTGTAAATAAAGGTGATTTCATTGCAGCCTATGCCTGTAATGATGCATGAGCAGCAGGCTGCACAGAATTAGCTTTATGCCAGAAAAGAACATACTTGAGCTAGTGGTATTTAAATGCTAATGATGGATGAAAGTTAGATGAAGTATATTACTTATTAAAATAGGACGGACTTTTCCCTGATCTGTGGTTAAGTGAAAGAGCAGATTTACATTTTGCTATGATCTACCATCCTTTGATATCTTATGACACTGAATGAACAATAGAACAGCTGACCACTGATTATTAGTCTCACAATATGTCGGTGGCTATCTCAGATCCTGGCTTTTAGATGTCATATGAGTCTCTGTAGAATTGCTGCTTTCATTTTAATAAATAAACAAGTTCAGTGTTAGAACATACAGAGGAAAGCTTGATATTTGATGTAAAAGCAAACACCGCAGAAGACAAAGAGATAAAGAACTTCCTCTCCTTTCGCACCTCCTCAGCTTTTAAATGTTTGTTTTCACCTTATCTCATTATTTTGTAGATTGTGATAATAAAAAAGTAGTATTTTGATCGGACATTACTGTAAAATGAAAGGACTGGGGAGAAAACATGACAGGGTCTGCTGACTCCTCCTTTCTCCTTTGTTGATTTCTCATCATTTTCATCTCTGCTTAAACTATTTCAGAGCAGTTTTTATTATTTATGCTGAGCAGTCTACTAAAGGAATGTGCAGTGAAATCTGGGGCCTATGGCGCTCAACAAATACCTACACCTATACTATATCTATACCTAAATCTAAACCTAACTCTAAACCTATATATCATGGGTCAGGATCAAAGGGAG
>VZTO01007285.1:66853-79233 GCA_013400615.1 Syrrhaptes paradoxus | reverse complement strand
AACGGCAAAAAAAAAAAAAAAGAAAGGGAAGTAGATACAGAAGGCAGCTTTTTAACACTAGCACCTATTTTCTTGGCCTTAAAAAGAAAAGAAAGAAGAAACAATTAAGACCAGACAGTAGTTACCCTTTCCTCCTGTTCCCTTCTCTGTCACTTAGACAAACAGAAATTTCACCTACCTAGGCTGAATTTAAGAGGATAATATAGTCTGGGGTCATTTGAATGTTAGTTTTTAAATCTCTTTCATCCTTAGACACAATGAGCAGTATTACTGTGACCTAGATTACGTTCCTCTCTTAAGATTAGTACTCACTTTCCCCTTCCAAAGTGCCTGGGTTTGACTGTATAGAAACAATCTATAACAATGATTTTTCTACTTATTTCCCCTAAGGTTTTATACCTGTGGGCCTGGCTGCAATGAAAAGAACTACTGAAAGCTTTATAATAAAATCTTTGTGTATGAGGTCCTGATCTGCAGAAACACGTGTGCTTAACCATAAGTGTGTGAACAGTTCCACTGAGTTGGTTATGCTACTCCTGTTTATAAAGTTAAATACTTGTATAAATGTTTGCAGCGTTTGGCTTCAGAGGCGGCAGAAAATGCAGTTACCGGTTGCATGTTTTTAGGCAGGTTTTGTGGTGACAAACTGCCAGAAGTCCTTGCATCCTCTGACAGCAGGATGTGGATTGAGTTCCGCAGCAGCAGCAACTGGGTTGGGAAAGGTTTTGCAGCAATTTACGAAGGTAAGCCTCTTACAGCATTAAAAATGACTTGATTATGGAGGAAAAATATTAACTGGATACCTTTGGATATTTAAAAAAACAAAGTCATAACCTAATATGAAACCAATATTTTATTACTAAAACAGACAGTAGGTGTTAACTTACTAGACAGGACATTTTGAAACTCTTCCTGTGATCAAATTTCAGATGACCTCTTTCCCATGGACACCTCTGATAATATTCATAAGCATTTTTTATCAGTCATTTAATTAACTAAATGTGCATGCTCTTGTACTTAATGTGTGGAAAGATTTCTTAGAGTACTTTCTGTTTATTCTTCAGAAAAAACTGTCTTAAGTTTTCCATATGCTCTGGGGTTGTTTAATAGAGATACTCCCACACACTGAATATGTCAACATTCACCTCTTTAAAATAGAGCGTGTTTGCTTAAGTATTGAATTTATGGTAGTAAACTGCATGATTTAGTTGATATTCATAGATCATCACACGATTACCAGTGTGGACCCTGAAAAGTGCATTTACTTTTCATGAACTATACTTTTTATTTTTGTTAGCTGTTTCTTCAAATTCAGTGTAAGCTTGAAGTGATAAACTGCAGGTTAAGATGCATAGTTCATTATAAAATGTGATTTGTCTCTTTTGTCTCTTTCTAAAGGTCAATAAATATTAACAAAGAATGTTTATTAAATATATTTCAAAGAAGGAGAAAAATCAAAATTAATTCTTGTGACCTTTTAAATATATTCTGTAAAATGCATAGAGATAGATTATCTGTGAGTTCAAAGCCTTTCTGAACATTATAGACATGGTTAAAGATATTAGAAATGCTGAATTATATTAGTTAGCTGAAATACTTAAAGTGGTTTAAATGGATTGTGTTTTCAAGACTTTGTCCATGGTAGACTTAAGTCTTCTCCAAAATAATCTTATCATTAGTTTTAAAAAGTAGAGTACAAAATGTCAGTTTGGGCATGGGGAACAGGAAATGTCATCATTGACAATAAGGATTTTATGTTTTTATCAGCTATTTGTGGAGGTGAAATCCACAAAAATGAAGGCCAGATCCAGTCTCCCAATTATCCTGATGACTACAGACCAATGAAGGAATGTGTGTGGAAAATAACAGTGTCAGAAAACTACAATGTAGGATTAACCTTTCAAGCATTTGAGGTAAAGCCTTTTAACTGGTCTCAGAAAAACATCTACTGGATAAGTGACAGTGACAATTAAGGGAATCCTCATTAAACCTGTGAATGAATTTAAGAGTTCTCTATGAAAATTAAGCTCCAGAATCCAATTTTTCTCTCCCAGAAATCATCCTTTCTGCAGAAATTTTCAATATTAAAGTTTTTTCATGTTTTCTGTGCTATCTGAGTTGGAATGTTTAAAGCATTGACAGTAGTTGCAGTTTAGCAAATACATAATCCAATTCAGCAAGGCTGCTTTAATATTTTGTTAAAATAATAGCAATTTTTTTATCTTTGCTAAATTTTATTGTTAAAAAGGAATGTCTATTTCCAAAGAAACTACTGTGTTTTTTGGCTTCTGTTTTGAGAAGAAAGGGAAAAAAAAAAGTACTTAAATTCAGTTTACGAATCTATATTTAGAGAGGGAAGAAAAAAACACAGTGAGTCATACTTGTATGTCTTCAGTGTACATCTCTGTGTGTGTGACATTGTTAAACAGTGGTAAGCTATTGTATAACAAAGAAAAATAGTATTTCATATGTTTTTATACGTACATGGTACACTGGTTTGAAGTTTGTAGTTCACGTATTTTATTTGAATATGCCTCAGCAGTACTGACATGAAAAACACTTTTTTTTTTTTTTTGTCTAAACTTTTTGGCTTTATGGTGCACATAGACATGAACACAGATATCGTAAACATGGCTATGATTTCCAACCTGTAATTTCAGTCTTATAGACAGATTTCAGGGGTATGGCACATCTGTGCTATGACTGGTGAAACATCTGAGCGTGAGATAACAAGGGTTTGGGACTTTATCAGCAGTTATGAAAATAAACAATGAAAATTTTAATAATTTAATAGATTCTACTTAATTTTCCATTTTTCACATCCTGAATTAATTTTGGGTCTAGTGCAGATAAGATCGGCTCTCCTTGCTCAAAGAGTTTTACTAATGCCATTCAGACTCTGCACGGCCTGGCTCAAGATTACTTAATATAGTATGTCAGACTCTCTTTCTAAGAATTATTGAAAATGAACAATGTTTTCAGTAACTTTATATAATAGTTTACTGACTAGATATGGAGCTTTTCTAGTCTGCCATTGGTGCTTGGTATTTTTTAGTGTGATCCAAGAGGAATGGCACTATGCCCCTGCATAAGAGACTTGCCACAGTATTTGATCTCCAAGAAGCTGTTCAGTGTCGGTACATTATTGCTTGAACTGACCTCAGTTCAGTATCACCTCTGGGAGCATCAAACTTTCATCTCTTCTTATCTTGCAGGACCTTTTTCTAATCATGAAATTATGGACGATTTGCAAGTGTGAAGATGGCACACTCATGCTTCACCATATAGAAAATAATTAGAAGCAAAGGACCAGCAAATGAAAGCACAATTTTGTAGGCTAGTGCTTAAGGCTGTAAGAAGAAATGTCCAGTTTTCCCTCCAGACTATTTAGTATTATGGCACTCTCTAGAGGTGAAACACATGGACTGACACCTTGCAAGAAGAAAGAGGAAATGGAAATGAAGTATAGTGGAGTGGTCTTGTGGCAGGTTGACCCTGAGTGGTGCCAAGCACCCACAAAAGCTGCTCTATTGCTCCCCATTCTGAGCTGGACAGAGGAGAGAACTTATAATGAAAGGCTGGTGGGTCGAGATAATGACAGGGAGAGATCAATCATTGATTACCATCATGGGCAAAACAGACTTGGCTTGGGGAAAAATTAATTTAATTGTAGAATAATGAGAAATAGAACCACATCTTAAAGAAACGCATTTTTCCCCACCTTTCCCTTCTTCCCAGGCTTAACTTCACTCACGATTTCTCAACCTCTTCTCTCACAGAGGCACAAGGAGACAGGGAATGGGGGTTGTGGTGAGTTCATCATGTTGTCTCTGGTGCTCCTTCCTCCTCAGGGGGAGGGCCCCTGATGCTCTTCCCCTGCTCCAGCCTGGGGTCCCTCCCGTGGGAGACAGTCCTCCACAAACTTCTTCGACATAAGTCCTTCCCACAGGCTGCAGTTCTTCAGGAACTTTTCCAGCGTGGGTCCCTCCCATGGGGTGCAGTCCTTCAGGCACAGTCTGCTCCAGCATGGGTCCCATATGGGGTCACAAGTCCTACCAGGAAACCTGCTCCATCCTGGGCTCCTCTCTCCATGGGGCCACAGGTCCTGCCAGGAGCCTGCTCCAGACACCATGGGATCCCATGGGGTCACAGCATCATTTGGGCATCCACCTGCTCCAGCGTGGAGTCCTTCCTGTGCTGCAGGAGGGTCTCTGCTGCACCGTTACCCTCTGTGGCTGCGGGGGCACAGCTGCCTCACCATGGGCTGCACCAGGGGCTGCAGGGGAATCTCTGCTCTGGTGTCTGGAGCACGTCCTCCCTCCTTCTGCACTGACCTGGGTGTCTGCAGAGTTGTTGCTCTCACATATTCTTACTCCTGTCTTTGACTGCAGTTATGGAGGTGTTTTCTTTCCCCTTCTTAACTATGTTACCACAGAGGCACAGCCACCGATGCTGACAGGCTTGGCCTTGGCCAGGGGTGGGTCCATCTTGGAGCTGGCTGGCATTGGCTCTGTTGGACATCAGGAAAGCTTCTAGCAGCTTCTCTCAGGAACGACTACTGTAGCCCCCCCCCCCCAAACGCAATACAGGTATTCTCAAGTTAGTGCCTCTGCTGGAAGTGTTCTGAAAGAAAAAAAAATTCCAACAGTAGGGACTTGAAAGGCATATACTTTTCCAGGGAGAGTCTGAGCTGTGATTCCAGAGTGGCAAGATGCCCTTAAGCACCAAATGAGGTGCCCTAGAAAGGCACAAGACTTCTGTTATATCTGTCTTCATGGCGTTTCCTACTGACTTGTCCACGGGGCTCCCTGCTGAGATTGAAAGTTCCTTTGGAAACTGCTCTGAAGTGCCTTGCCTAGTCATTCACCATTGGGTCTGATTTCCATTTCGGGTACAAGTGCCTAAATGTAGGTGTTCTGTTTTTCTGGTGCTAAGTCTCTCACTGGACTGAATCCTTGGTGCACTGCCCAGTAAAACAAAAAGTTGTTTAAAAATCACAGTTCTTCATGCCAGCTGACATCAAAAAAAAAAAGTAAATGTCAGGCCAAAGAGTTACTGCAGTGTGTTCGTGAGAAAATTACTTCTCTGTCCTTTGAAAGGTACAGTTAAGTAAGAGGAATTCTCATTATCCGTATGTAATGCTAGAAAAAATAACTGTATAAATAACCTTCACTCTGAAATGAAAGCACTAGGGAAGCTGAGTATTTCAAACTGTATCAACGAGTCATCTTATTTTGCCTGTTGTGGGCAATGCGTTTTCCACTGAGTGTGGGATTACCCTTTCTTATTTGGCTGCCTGATGGGCAGCTAGACTTTCCAGTATCTAGATGACAGCAGAGATGTTGGGACTGGTAATTCCATCTTTTTGCTTCATTGCTATAGGTGCCTTTATTATATTGTTCTTTGAAAATTAGTGGTCTTTGTATTTTTTTTTAAAGAACTTTTGTTGGCATACAGTCTCACCAGCAAAGGCCATCCAGAGGGTTTTTAGAGCTGAGCCATGTTAATCTTCCTCATCTGAGTGACCCTGTTAATCTCTGTGCAGATAGTGTTCATTTAAATTATTTTTACATAAGTCAGGGAATAAAATTTATCTGATCTTCTAATTCCACTAGAAATATATCCCTCCTTTTGTGATTGAAGTCTATGACCTGAGTCAGGTATGCTTACCTGTACTGGAATTTGACTCTATCAACAGGTAAATTAACAATGACAAGAAGTAATTGGAAGATTTCTCCGGAAATATGATTGCTTACAGATTTGGTCTTCAAATGCTCTTCTCTTTGTGGTTTGTTTTTTGGTTTGTGGTTTGTTTTTGTTGGGGTTTTTTTTGGGGGGAGGGGAGTGCCACAAAACAAAAAAAAATCAAATATATTTTAGTATAAAGGATTTTTTTTAAATTAAACAATGTAGAAGAATTTTTTTTTTTTTTGAGAATGAATGTTGAGAACATATCTGGCTTTCTGTTTCACCAGGAGATATCTTAGTGTTTTCTTGTGCTTCTACTCCCATCTTAGGAATTTTTCTGGCATTTTCTCAACTTAGTTCTCTAATGTGGTTCAAATTCTGCATTTCCTCTAAGGCCTTCAGGAGCCAATGGTGTCTTTCATTCTCCTATAACCAATGCATTTTTCTGTAAAACCTGTTTGTTTATGGTTTGTGCATTTGCTAACATTTTGCAATTTTCTTCTTATCCGCATGTAGTATTGATCTTGTGAGATTTTAATGCTCTAGTAAATAAAGTTTACAAAATCAGGTCAGTTACAACTAAACTCACTGGGAGTTCTTTCATTAACTTAAGGGAGATTTTCTGCCCTTGTAGTAGGAAGAATAAGAGACGATTGCAAATGTAGTAGATCTTTGAATGGCAGTGTTCCCAATGACAGTACCATGACATCTTAGAACCTGAGGTACAGATAAGCAAAGCGCATTTTATAATAGCTCTTTTTAATTGGTTACCAAGTTCCTTAATTAGTTATAATTTCTCAAAAGCAGAGTGCTTATCTGTTAGTTTATATATAGGTGTAACAATTTAATCACTTAATATAATAATATTGGTAATAATAATAGCATCACTTGCAGTAGTAGTACGCTAAAAATAATATGGTAGAATGGCCACCTTTCAAATTGTTTGATTGAAAATCAATAGCACTTTGTAAGTTGGTTGATTTTTATGGTCTTAGGAAGTTTAGCAACTTACTAGTATGCAAAATGTATATTTAGCTGTTGTCTTCTGCCAAAAACACAGTGGTTCTAAGAAAAGAAATAACAATCCACCTCAATGGGAATATGGTATGTGTAACTCAGAGTTGCGCTTGGCCTGGGAAAAATCAGTTTTTCCATATTGCTGCATAGAACATGGAAAACATGGCAACATGGAAAAAGAGAGATGTTAATTAAAAGTCTTGACCACAGACATGTGTGGGGAAAATACACAGTTACTTCATTGATATTAGTGGGCTTTGGACCAGGTCACTTCTTTCTGCATTGGAGTGCAATATGATTTTTACTGAAATAAAAAGACAGACTTAGTTTCAAATTGAAATATGTCGTAATTTGTTTAAAATATATTATTTAGATTAATTAAAATTTGGAATCAGTATTACAGTGTCAAAAACTTGTCAGTGGTCAGGTAGACACATGCTTGACTGCATTAGTTGCAAACATACAACTGCCGCTGAAGTCAGCAATGGGTGGTTGCATCCCAGATCTTGACTTTTCTTACTCATTTCCCAAACTTTGGCCTAAAGCAATTCCTGAGTAAACAGCTAAGAAATCAGAGTAAATGGCAATATGGATTGTGCCAGAGAAGTGAGTGGGAGAAAACTGCGTAGGTAAATGCTCGAAGAATTGGAAAGTTGGAAAGAATACAGACCAATTTAGTGTGTAAGTGCCATATTTTGATGCTATTAAAATGAAATAAAATCAAACAGCTCCTTCCCCCCAGTTTTCCCTCTTACATAAAAGAAGCAGAAATCCTAATATGCTAAATGAAAGCTCCTTAGTCTGTGGTGGTTACTGGGCTTAGTGTTGGTCATAATGCACAATTGCAGCAGAGAATCAGCAGCCACTTGTACTAACTGTGCAGCTTATGTGCAAGAAATACTTTGTCCAGAAAAAAGATGTGGATTTTACTCCATTTGATTTGTTTTTGACTTCTTGTCATTTTAACAGGATTTTTATGTGCTGAATTAGATTTGAGGCTTCTCCAACCCCTTTTCCCTGACTAGTGGTCCTGCCTTCCACCCTCTCCCCTAAACCTACCTCACTATTCAGCCACTTAGTTGAACAATAGTTTTCTTAGAGGATTTATTTTTGAATGCTTGGATTTAGTTAATTCTTTTATAGCTAAGATTACTTGAGTATTGTAAAGTAATCCTGCAGTAAAATGAACCAGATCAAGAGAGTTTTTAATTCTGTTGGGAAAGATACTCTCTCAATAAAGACCGGCATCATAAATTATCTGGGCTCCAGACAGGATCACATTCAGGCTGCTACTGTTTTCTTCTTTGGAGCAATTCCCACTCTGACTGACTGCAAATAATATTATGTAAAGAGCACATGACTTGATACCTGAGTAGAAATGCACATATGTCCACTTGCGTGCTAGTATGTGTTTGGATGTCATCTGGCAGGACGTTTAAATGAGAGACGTTTTCAGTTCTGGTTTCAGTAAGTTCCTCTATCAGTATGGCAAAGAATCACTCATTGACCCAGAAGGTAAAAGAAGACACCTGAAATAAGGAATCGTGCTACAGAAACCAGACACATCAGCTGAAGAAAAATGATGATTTTTTTTTTTCATCTGTTCTATTGGCTACTTAAGAGCTGATAGTTTTAGAAGTTTGTTTGGATCTAATTCTACAGGTGCCCGAAACTCTTAATGCACGGTGATTTTTTACAGTTACCTTGAAACATCAGTGGGTACTGGCAAATGCAAAATTTTGAACTGTGTTGAAGGCAGAGGAAGAAAATAAATACTGATGATCACCTGAAATAGTACAGTTTGATAAAGTCTAAAAATCTTATGCATAGTAATAAAAATTGAGCTTTTTAATATTTAAAAACCAATTAACATTTCTGACCTTGTTAGTCATTGAACCATTAATATTGTATACTTGAGCATGCATAAGAATAAAGGACTTTATTTGAAAACACAATAGGCATTTGACAGAACATTGAGAAGCTTAGAGGTAAGGGTGTCTTTTTTTAGTTACTTTTTTCCAGTTAGACTGTTGTGTCCTGTGTAACAATCTCAAAATTATTTCTTCTTATGGAAAACAAGCATAGTTAAAAACAATCCAGTGATGCTTGTTATTTTCCTCATCTGCCTAGTGTTTGAACCCTAAACAGGGAACCCTAAACTTTGAAAAAATTCTGTTCTGTTTATTAGCTGATTTATATTTGATATTTATGGTCAAGTTCAAGTAGGTCACTCTAAAAATAATCTTTTACAGATTGAAAGACATGATAACTGTGCATATGACTACCTGGAAATTCGAGATGGAACAAATGAAAACAGTCCTTTAATTGGTCACTTTTGTGGCTATGACAAGCCAGAAGACATTAGATCTACCTCTAATACCCTGTGGATGAAGTTTGTTTCTGATGGAACCGTTAACAAAGCAGGATTTGCAGCTAACTTTTTTAAAGGTAAATGTTAAAGCATATTTTGAAAGCTGTGAACTACTTATCACTTTGTTTTGTACTAGAAAAAATATGATATTATATGAAAAATATTATTCAACCTATTTTTTTCTAAAATCAGTTCTGTACTGTCTCCAACATATTTTTTTTATCTGGGCATGCAATTTTATCAAATCAAAACAGTTGAGGTATTTCTATCTCCTTGTAAAATATCTCCAAAGAATGAAGAAACATATTCGGTGCAACTTCTTACTCTCTTCAAGTTCAGATGATCAGCTTGGTTTTGAAACACCTCTGAAACATACATTATCTGTAAAAAGTGGGGGGTTTGGACATATTGTGTTATAAAGTATAAAGTAAAATAGTATAATCCCAATAGAAACAACTTGGCCTTTGTGTTAAGACTGGGTTTTTTTTCTTTTGTTTAAATGTATTTTTTCTAATCCTGTTGCTGCATTAGGCAGCTTTGTCAATTTATTATTTTATATGAGCAAGAAAAAAAATACAACTGAGAAATCATACAGTGACCAGTGGCCTCACAGTCTTCCTCCAGTTCTGGAGTGCATGGGTGTGAGTCATACAATTTGCAGCTCTAGCTGCAGCAGTTGGTGCATGGGGAGTGAGTAATTCTATTCTGTGCTTCTCATGGCACAGTGAAAGCCACTAGCAGTGGTGTGGCCATGGTGACACCCAAAGTACAGGTCACACCACCAGGAGAACCTTTTTGCTCTTTTGAAAATTCACAAGCCTGAGCCTTTTTTCACTCTAACTTTTGGTTTTCACTGTAGACAATTATAGCCTTGAAGGCTGTAGACAAGGGAGTGGGAGCTCGATTCTGAAGAAATTACTTGTCCTGGTGTAAGGAAACAATATTTCAACATCTGAGGAATATTTTAACAATGATTCTCATGTGTATTCAGAGCTAGTAGAGATAATATATTATTCCTTTCCCTCCCCCATCCCTGATGCATCTTGTTCCCCCTTTAATATCAGTAGAATGAAAACCTGGGATTTGAGGATTCTGTTAATCTGTTTTTCAGTATGAATTCGGCATAATGCACAAATTGATTCTGTGGGAGATAAAGTGCCCTTCGAGTGACCCTGCTGTGGATTTTCAATCTTTCTTTCCATACTTTATACAACCTTAGATTACAGCTGCCTGAATTATTGTATGCTGCCCACAAAGTGCTTATAAATTAGGTCTGCAGCTGTCAGTAGGCATTGTTGTAAAAAAACCCACCCAAATCCCACAAAGGACAATTTTTTATTTTCTCCGTTGCAGGTCTCCTTAGCATTTGAAAATGTTCTAATCAGCAACCACAGTGTGTTATGTAGTGCATTTTATAATGGCATGCATACAGCTTTCTGGGTTAATATTGATCCAGCAGTTACAGCTGAGGAAGGTAACTATTTAACACGTTTTTGCATTCTCCCCTGTCTTGGCAGAGGAAGATGAATGTGCCAAACCTGACAATGGTGGCTGTGAGCAGCGCTGTGTAAATACTCTGGGCAGTTACCAGTGCGCCTGTGATCCTGGCTATGAACTTGGTCCTGACAAAAAGAGTTGTGAAGGTACAGTGCCTTGCTGTGTTATGGGCTCTTAAAGCTCACAGAGTGCCATTGCTTGAATGAAATGTCACACTTTTCATATGCTCTGTCCTAGGAGTGTGAGGTCTGTGGAACACAGTCTGGAAAACCAGTGTTCCCTTTCAAGTAGTGATGTCAGGGTGATGTCTGTCCACAGAAGTCATCTTCACCTGATGCCTGTCACTGATTTAGCTTCACAGGTTTTTCTGTTAGTTGATTTGGAACCATGTAAAAAAGGATGTTGAACCTTCCCAAACCACTTACTGCATTATTGAAACTCATTAAAGCAAAGTCTCCCATCATGTGTTAGGAGACAATTATCAGCAGAGTAATGTGTCACTGTCTGAGAATCAGAATATTTAATGATCCCCCTGACTACCTCTGACTGGGATGTGACTGGGAAGATGGCTGGTTTGAAGAGCAGGATCCTTTATTCCAGCTCAAAGCTCAGAGAAATCCACCCCACTCCCAATCAGATTGTGGACTTTTATTTCTGGAAACAAATTCTACATTTCAGGGTGAGCAAAGCATGTTTAAATAATCATTTGGAGAAATAAAAACCTGATAAATGGAAGTCTGTGTAAGCATAGGATTGCACTGAGATAAGCTTTTGCATTCTATACGTATTTCATATAAAAGCAAAAAGCTCTCAGTTATTACACACCAATCATTTGATTTTTGTTCATAAACACCAGTACATTCAGGGATAACACACATTCTTATTTCAATTCATCTGTTTGTTTCAGTAGTGAACACAGTTGGAAAATTGGAGTACTCAGTGTCATGGTTTTCTTCAGATGGTTTTACTTCAGGATTTGTCACAATTTGGGGTAGTTCTGTTTAGTTTCCTTGCAGTTTTTCTTCTTTTGCTTTTGGTTCTGCAGGGCTGTGATTTTTTGCTCATTTGTTTTTTTGTGGGTGAGGTGGTGACAGTCCTAGACTACAGGTATGTTAGACTGCAGCTCTCATCAAGCCAGTTGGTTTTTTGGTTGGCAGTTTTTTCCCCCCTCTCAACTTTAATAGTGAGCACATTGTAAAAACAATTTATTTCAAAAAGCCTATTGTCTTATGATATCTGCATATTAGGTAGTATGCAGAAAGTCAGGTTAATCTAATGGGGGCCATGAAGACAGGTTTGACCTCTGGGCCTTTGATCATCAGCCCAAATGTATATAAGAAATTTGATTTAGTCTACCTGCTGGTCTTAATCAGACTATTAGGGAAGATTACATGTCTTTCAGAAACCTCTTCCTTCTGCCCCTGAAAAACAGAGAAGAAATACCTCCCTGGCAATCAAAAAGAAAAGCGACTTTGGCCAAAAGAGTTCAAAGTAGTGCAGTGCAGCATGGAGTAAAATCCTAGAGCTATCCCTAAAAGTGTAAGTGCATTTGTTCCACGCAAGGCAGCAGTTGCTATATGTAGATACCACTTGGGACTGCTGAATTAAAATCACAGGATCACAGAATGTTAGGGATTGGAAGGGACCTCAAAAGATCATCTAGTCCAATCCCCCTGCCGGAGCAGGAACACCTAGATCAGATTGCACAGGAACGCATCCAGGCGGGCTTTGAATGTCTCCAGAGAAGGAGACTCCACAACCTCTCTGGGCAGCCTGTTCCAGTGCTCTGTCACCCTCACTGTAAAGA
>VZTO01007285.1:43296-65772 GCA_013400615.1 Syrrhaptes paradoxus | reverse complement strand
TCCTCCCAAGTGGCCAGCCCCTCCTTCCATGATCTATAGACCCTCCTTTTACACTTGAGTTTGCCCAGCAGATCCCTGTTTAACCATGCAGGCCTCCTGGCACCCCTTCTTGACTTCCTACCTGTTGGGATGCACCGATCTTGAGCTTGGAAGAAGCACTATTTGAACGCTAACCAACTATCTTGGGCCCCTTTACCTTCAAAATCGTTACACCCTAGTTATAGTTTGGGAATCTGAGGGGTGACCTAGCTGTGTTAATTCACACATGATGCCAGAGTAGAAGCCTCTCACTCAGAAACTCTGCCCAATGCTTTGCTGCAGTGTTGCCATGCACAGAAAATTGCTTCATGCTGGTCTAATCCAAATGTCCCTTGCTGACAGCGTATTAGAAAGCTTTAGGAGGTTGAGACTTCCCCCCCCCCCCCCAGTATTTCCACATTTCCCACCATTGCCTCAAGGAGCAATGGAGTGATTTTTAAAAAGCAGAAACTGAAAACTAGCAGTCAGTTGTCACCCTGTGACACCCTGGGGGTACACCTTATGTCATGTGAGTGCGGCCTCTAAACTTGTGCCTAGTTTTTTTTGACGCACTGAGGTGTGACCCAAGGTCTAAGTCCCCCAACCCCAGTCAGATTAACTTAACGTGTGTTCCAAGAAGTTCTCTGCATGGAGAGCCAAGATGCCAGGGGGAAGGCTGGTATGTGTCTGGGTTGGCTGAGTGTGCCCTGATGCAGAAACTGGAGAGTTCTCTCGGGTGTATTAGATGAAGTAGATGTAGTGTGTGAGACCATCAGCTAGACAGGAACAGCCAGTTTTTAAAGCATTCGTCATTCTCGCAGAGCAGTTGGAAGAAGGTGGAGCTTACCCCCACCAACTCGTTAGAAAGAGATTTGTGGATGATTTCCAGTACTGCCACAGTGCTGGAATGGTGTCACTGGAACAGAGTGTGATGGAGAACCCCTGCAAATCCCATTGCTTTTCGGTTGTTTTTTCTTTTTTTTCTTTTTTTAATGTTTTTCCACAGGTGGAAAAGATTAATGTGTTTATACTTTGCTATCTGAACTGCATTCACATAGTACAGTGTTGTTCTGTTATATGGAGATTACTTTTTCCAAATATATGTCAAATTGTTGTTTTCTCTTACTTAAACATCCATACTTCAGCAAAATTGTGACTGAAGAGTATGTGACTGCTCTCCCAAAGAAGTGACTCTATTTAGTATGTTATGGGAGGCATGTGCAGCTATACAAGCTGAGACAGGTAGGGCTGATTCTGGATCAATAATCAAGAAGCGAATCTGGGGAAATGCGAAGCGCATCTTAAGTAGTCCATCTGTCAGAAGAGGGGTGGTCAAGGTCCTGGGGAGGGTGGTGAGGTCAGAGGACTTGCATGGGAAAGGCTGTGAGAGAATAACCAGAGTCTCTGGAGGGAAGGGAAAAGAATGAATATGATAACGCCTTGTGTAGTCCTGAAACTTATCTCTGTTCGCCAACCTGCAAGCTGTTCAAGATAGGGGCTGTCTCTTTCTCTTTGTTTGCACCAAGCATGATAAAACAAGATTCTGATTAGTCTGTCTGGGCATTACAGCAGTATAAGTAATGAGAGGACTGAATCTTTTCAGCGTGCTTCTGTTTATAGTAAAACATGGTTTCAGTCAAGAAACTATGCTCTCCCTTTTAATTTTACAGCTGCTTGCGGAGGACTTCTGACAAAGCTAAATGGGACTATAACCACACCAGGGTGGCCCAAAGAGTATCCTCCAAACAAAAACTGTGTGTGGCAGGTGGTTGCCCCGACGCAATACCGAATTTCAATGAAGTTTGAGTTTTTTGAGTTAGAAGGGAATGAAGTAAGTAACCATGAACAAAGAGCTGCATGATCTGTTATACACTAAACAGTTTCACAAGTGTTCGAAAACAGATATTGTCTTATAAAACCCTTACTGACTGTTCACATCCTGACAATAACCATAGATATTCTTGTTTTCATTTTGGGACTATTTCTGGATTCTTTCAAAACAAACATGGAGAGAATAGCTCTCTTTTACATATCATCTAAATGTGTATATATTACAAGAAATTTAAAAGAAATGTTCTCTGCTGAGTCTCAGCTGACTTTTTTTTATCAACAAAGTAAAACAGAGCAAATGGCTGAGGCATATTGGAAAGAATTCAAGAGAAGAGAATCTGGAGAAACCAAATCATCTTTACAGACTATGACTACAAAGAACACACATAAGCTCTGCTTAGTGATGGAGCAAGGGAGCATTTAAATCACTCACAAGTATCTCGGGGGCAATATTTTAAAAGGAGCAGTACCAGAAATAAGGCACAATAGAACAGCAGTGGTGTTGGAGCTGGGCAGCCCCCGGAGACATGGGGGATCTCGTCCCTGGGTGGGGGAGACGGGCAGTGCAGAGCCCTCTGTGTACTAAGGGCTGCTCCCTACAGCTTTAAAGTGGTGAGGGTTGCAGTGTTTTTTGGGTGAGAATGATTAAAAGATGGGTTTCAACATCAAAATTCAAGTCTCTGTTCTGCTTCCTAGGCAGCACTCTGGTATACCATTGAGTTCCCTTGCTAGACTCTGCCCATAAGGTGCTGTAGCCATAAATTTTATCTGGATATTCTTCATGTGGCATTAAGAACTCAAATCCCCTGACATTATTTCTGAATAAACAAATTTGTAGCAACGAATTTGTTATGAGGATGTGCTGTCTTTTGGACATCTGAAGTGGCAAAAGCTGGAGTTTAACTTATAACTAAGAAACAACCCAGACATGGCTTCTCCAAAATATCTCAAAATTATTGGCAGAGGCAACAATGTAAGATTTTTTTAATTTTTTTTTTTTTTTAAATAAGTTCAGGTGGGTTCTAAAGTCTGTGTAATTCCAACTTAGTTTAATGATTTATAATATGTTACCTTCATGTCCTGTTATCATTGGTATAAGAACTGCAAAAGGTATAATAAAATCTTACAAATCCCAAAGAATTAAAATTGAGTTACCATTTGAACAAATCATAAAACATTCTTCCTGCACTGCCTTGGTACTTAAGCCAGATTTGCAAGGAAGGTACCTACATATAAGGAAGTTAAATCAGTTTTCTAAGGTCATGCAAGACATATAACTTCAGCAGATATGAAAAATATATACATAGTAATTTTCAGCATTTAGAATTTTGTTTTGATCCTCTCCTGTGCTGCTAAATCAGCTTCAACTTCATATTATTAAATACTAGTACCAAGAACAGTACCTGTGAAAAGCATAAGAAACACATATAATTTCTGGAACATTCTACTATGTTGTCTGAGTGCAGATATAAAATGTATACATTTAGCAAATGCTCGATTTTTTTAATAGAAGATCCATTTTAGGAACAAGTTTAATATGTCATTTCCAATTTTACAATTTTATTATTTTCCATTTACATTTTACAATTAACTTGTAAGTTTTTTGAAATATACTGTAGTATGATAGAAGTTAGACCCATCTGAAATTACAATGCATTTCTAATCTAAAGCTATGAAACCATCAAAACTCACCACTGATGTGTTGCTGAAATTGCTGAATTTTTTTAACTTTGTGAGCTATAATTGAAAATCCCATGCATTAACATGAATTTGTCTTACAATTAATATAAATCAGCATGTGGCAGTTAACTCAAGTTTTATAAATCTTTGTGTTCTTTGTATTGTATAAAAGTAGTTTCGACTGAATTAGCCATTTTCCAGTTCTACAACATGTGAAAATTATTCCAGTAACAATGAAAAGTCAATCTACATCTACAACATCTTATATTAAAAAAAATTGGAAATGTTGTCAATCATTTAATATTTCATAAGGAGTGAGAGCACAAAAGGCCAAAACATCCTTTATATTTTTCCTCCAGCTCCTCTGACATTTCTTTTTTGACTAGAAATTGAGATTTATTAAATACAACTTGGATTTAATGGACAATCTGAGCTCTGAATGAATCCTCCTGGCCACTGTTTTCTTTTAAGCTATTAATTGCAGACAACTGGGACATTTTTGATTAAATGATTGATAGTTGAGCCTAAGAAGCTTAGAAGTTTTTGGGTGAAAGGCTTTAGGTTGACTAAGGGATTATGAACTGAAAGTATTATGATGAGTAATAGACCTTGCGTAAGGCTTTTTTATTTCAGGCTTTTACTTTATTTTTAACCTTTTAATGAAAATTATGTTCAATTGTGTACCCTCCAAATTATGTTAAAGCAAGATGTATAGTTTTAATAGTGCAAATTTATATATTTGTAAAAAAGGATATATATTATGGTAAAAACCTATCTTGTAAGTTTCTAACTGTTTTTTGTTTTGTTTTTTTTTTATATCTGTGAGATACAAGCAGTAGAAGGTTTGGAGATTCTGCTTATGTGGTTTATAGTGCAAATATAGGTATAATTTTTAGAGTGAATATTTTTAGATTTTAGTCTAATGTCACTGGAATTTTTACTTTTTAGATTAAATGGAAATGTTACTAAGCATCTTGAAATTTATATGCTAAACACAGATTAGGAATCTATCAAAATATAGTTTTGAATGTAACGCATAGTATAGCTATGCCTTAGTGACCTTAAAATATTCTTCAAAACAGTGAACATTTGTAAACATTTACAAATATTTTCAGAGTCAAGGGAAAGTTAAAAATATGTTGTTATCCTATTATTAAGCAGCATATATATCAATCAGAGTTATTGCATTTGTAAATAACTTCATGCTTTTCTTTTGGTCAGACAAAACAAAAATTCTTTCTTTTTTTCAGGTTTGTAAATATGACTATGTGGAAATTCGTAGTGGCCTTTCTTCCGATTCTAAACTACATGGTAAATTCTGCGGTACAGAAGTGCCTGAAGTTATCACCTCTCAGTACAACAACATGCGAGTTGAGTTCAGATCTGACAATACTGTGTCAAAAAAAGGCTTCAAGGCACACTTCTTCTCAGGTATAGAAAATTGCTCTTGTGTTCCTGTGAGTGCCTCTGAGCATACACTGAATAACTAGGTGGAGTGAATACTGTATTTTGGTATGATAATTAGTGGCCTTTCCCCTTATTATTTTCCTGGTAGCTTTGACCTTGTTTTATTAATATAAGCATAAACCACCCTCCTGTCTTAAAATACAGTTCTGAGTTGTAATGTCTGTATATAGTAGAAAATACATCAAATGCATATATATGTTTTCAGACAACAGCAAAGGCAAAAGAACTTTGCGAGATACAGAGGAAAAGAAGCAAATTTACTAGGTGTTTTAAAATTTAGATCAATCTTCTTTTATCGCAAATTTTGTTGCTATTTTTTCAAATCCCACTTGTAATGTGATACAGGTTACAGTATATGCTTGTGTTTTTTTCACTGAGATCTCTTAAGATAGTGTGTCTTAGTCATGAAATTACCACTTTGTGCTGCAACATTTGTTTAACATTATGGGTACTTTTTTGCCAAACTTTGCACTACTTAATGTTTTGCAGAAGAACAGAGTTTAAGACCTTGCTCTTGCAAAAATGTGTGTCTTTTTAGTTGAGTGTTATTTGACTGAGGCAGATCAGACTGATGTAAGTTTATATCATTTGAAGACATGCATCGTTGAATAAAGTTAGACGTGAGTGAAGTTGAAGATGTGAGGAAATATTTGCACAACAGTGGTCTCTGCAATTACCCATTGAAACTAGACTGCAATAATCTGGCTGTGGCAGGATACTGCCTGCTGTTAGTAGTGGAATTTTGCTTAGTGTTTTTCTTATGTGTTTACACACACATATATATGCATAGGTATGTTATCTTGTGTGAAACAGCACAGTGAAGCAGTCCCATCCACCCACCTCCTCAAGCTGGAAGTCATCCAGAAGCATCTGGGTTTTTAATTTTGCACCAAGTTTTTTGATAGCAGTTAAAAATGCGAATCTGGAGAATCCTGATTATGTTTAGCATGTAGGAAAATATACTACCAGGCATTGTTATTAGTGTTTGCTAAAATATTTTATCAAACCTGAAATGAAAATAGTATTTTATTAGTTAGCTTTAATAACTGATAACTATGACCAATTAATAAGAATCAGTATATTGTATAAGTGATGTAGTTTAGAAAGTGAGGAAAATAACTGTCAAGACAAACAGTTTAGACTTTCAGTGTTTTCTCATTGTGACTACTTTCATGTTTTTCTTAAGCAATTATGAAAGATGAAAAAAAGTGTTTCATCTCATACAAAGAAATTAACAAACATTTTACCTCCTCTAAAGCATTTTTGTTTCCTAGTAATCACATTTCTCTGGTTATAGTCTTTCAGATCCATCTTTACATATAGTAGCACTTTTTACTTCTAAAATTATAGTTTACATTTGCAAGATGGTTTCAAGGTTTACTCATTATTTGCAGTAAATATGTATATTCACACATCAGATCTTCCTTCTAGAAACAGTTACACAGCTAGTCATTTCATGTAGGCCTAGCAGTGCCAGCCAGAATTGTCACATATTTTGACTTTTTACAAGAATAAGTATTGAATAAGAAAAATAAGTATTTGGCCTGCAAAATAAGTATATTATGGATTTTATGTAATTTGTGTAAGCTCTGCAGTTCAGAAGTTGTGTTTTGTGGACATGCTGAACATTTATACATTCACAGACAGTTAAATTTTGGTTTTCTTTAAAGTGTAAAATTTTCAAAGTTTTATTTATTTATTTATTTATTTTAGTGATTGTTTAAATGATTTATTAATGTTATGAGTGGGTTCTAGGAGGAAATCAGGCCAATGGTGTGTGTTGGGGAAAGACTAGACTTCTATTCATGGATTTCAAAGCATCAGGTTATAATCCTTCAGAACCATTATTTTCCTTGTCTTTTTCAGTTCTGAATGAAATGTTCTTCCCTTTCCCCCAAGTGAAAACAGGTTTTTCCTGGTTTTAAATTATACCATTGATCACTAGAAGAAATTAATTAGCCAGGGTAAAGTCTGAACTAATGACTAGAAATGTGTGATGTGTCCTGGATATATTATATATCTAAACCCCTTCAAAGAAAGATAGTTTGATATAACTAGTCTTTTAGTCTGTAAGTATATACATTTACTGAATGCTTCATAATGCATTTCTGCCATAATCTCTTATTTCTTATGAGTTCAGATACTTTGTGTTTTATTTGTATTGTTTCTCAGTTTCTTCTGCGTTGTCTGGCTTTCCCCTTTTGACAATACTTCCTGATTAAAACAGAGACTTTGTAATGCTTGAGACAAGTCAAGCTTATGAATTTAAAGTATCTAAAAAGAGGTTGTCATCTCTGAATAATTCATCATACAAAATTCTCTTGGCTGTGAGAAAACACTATCGCGTTCTTACCCCTGAATTCCTTAATATGGACATAATAGGTTATTGGTCTGTCAATGAAAAACAAACTTAAGACCGCAAGTATTGAGCCTTTGGGAGTTGATAGATGATCACTGTTCAGCTCATGAAGTGGGGTTTTTGCCTGTCTTCATACTTGTCTTCAGAATCCACTACTTTTAGAATTATAGCTGTGGAGAAATACTTAGAGCTAGTGTCCAAGACAATTCCTGGTAGGCATTTAAAAGTTTTATTGATTACATCACAATAGAAATATTTGTAAGCAATTAGTTATACATAATGGAAAAAATCAGTAGTGAATAAAACTGTTTGCAGTCTGTTCACCACTAAAGGGCATATGCAATGATCAGCAAGAGAGACAGGTGGGTAAATCAGATTCGTTTGAAGATTAGCAACTCTAATGTGTTCCACAAAGCACAGCCAAAGAACTTTTCCTGCAGTTCTTATGGTGATGAATTCTGAGCTATGGCTACAGTTGAGAAAGCATGGCCCAGCTCCAGCTCAGATGACAGAAAGCAGTTTTTGGATGGTTGGAACCCGCTGTGATAAACTGTGAAAGCAAACAGTGACATAGGGCAAAAGATGACCTGCATTAGGAAGGTATTTATGTTGGTATAAGACAACATGTAATTACATTTTGGGCTGTAAAATGGTGTTAACAGCCAGACAGGTTCTACTGGAAAGTGAGAAAAACTTTTTTTTCAACATTCTGTAAAATTTGCATTTGATGGGACAGTTCTGAAGAAAGCTCAGTTGGGAGAAGTTGCAGGCATCTAGCTAATTCCAGAGACACTCTTGTGTATTTATAATCAAGTTTTTATTTTCTTGGCTAGAGAAAAGAAACTCGGGAGTCATGATATATTAATTTTTTAAAAACTTTTATTAAAATTTTTGAGTTGGATATTAGTATTCTAAACTAAAAGCTTACAGTAATTAGGGTTTTATTCTTTTGCCCTCTCTTTCTTGTGTCCTCCTCCCTCTGTCTCTCTCTCTCTCATCCTTCTCTCTCTCTTCTGCTCTTGTTAGAAGACCTATTGCAGCCTGCTGCACCCAGAAGACTAGAGAAGCGTAAAATAACTCAATGAATTTACTCCAGGGAGGGAAAAAGATAATGATAATATAGATTTTATTTTTCTGTGGTGTTTCCAGGAAGATAGACTAATCATTTCTTTAAATCAGTTTTTGTGTAGTGGTATGGTTAATACCTAGTGATGTGTCAATGAACTGCTTCCGTTTGTCATAAGTTTTAGAGTTACTTCAGTGTTTTGAATAAATATGACTTTTTGCATGATCATTCAAAACATACATGGTGTTTGATATAATATAGAAATGAGGTTTATTGGGACGTTTTTTCTTAGGTGATGATTCATTGAGCAGTTAAAGAGAGAAAGCTAGAGTGTTTCTAGCCTTGAGCAAATTTGTTTTGGAGCACAAACTCATCTCTGGTGCCATCCTGGTACATTTTTTTTCCACAGACAAGAAAGCTGCCTGCAAAGAGAAAATTTTTGTTTTTGAAAGTTGCAAGGACTTGATACAGGTCCCTTCAGGCCGAGTACGTATTATTCACAGACTGGTGGCCTCTGAGGGTCTCAGAGGTACGACCATTTGTCCTCTGAATGATTCAATCTAACATTTGGTTGAGAATGGATCTTTCCTTGTTCTGAGTGTTGAAATAAGAAAAGAGGGAAAGTATCCATTCAGAACGGGGAGACTCATTTCCATCTGTCAGCATAACAAATGGCTTTGTTTTTACATGGCAAAGCATTTGTTCCTAGAACTAATACAAACTAATTGTTTTTTCATGAATTTTGAAACTGGGCAATCAATTTGACAGAAAGTCTGTTCCAAATTATGAAGTGTGAGGAAGGCTTGTTCAACAGTTGCATCCTTGATTAACCATGTACAAGTAATTATTGTGGTTCAAATATGTTCCAAAGCTTCTCCTTTCAACCTTCTCTCCGTTGTTTTATCTCTGTGGAGGTCCAGCATGGGACTGTTTGCTTATGCACTTCTCTATTAAGAGATTATTTTACAGAATATAAGCTTATTCAAAGTTAAAATATTTTTCAGTATTTTTGCACAGTTTGGTGGAAGATGAAAATGGACAGGACTTTTATTTAGAATTTGTGTACCTGCTCTGTACTTGAAAGCCGAACTTGAGTGCATTTTGAGCTTGCCTTCCATTTATTTTTGTTATTTTGGTAGAAAACTACAAACTAATACTTAGGAGGGGAAATATTGAAGAGCTCTGTTCATATTATATATAATTCTATTTGCTTGTTACTATTAATCACTTGCAACATGGAATTAATTCATGATAGTGCTTGCTTTTTGCAAAGATGAAAGATCATAACTTTTGTTTGAAATTAAATAGATTTACTACTTCACTTTGGGACTTACATTGCAAGTTGCATAAACAGTGTATTATGGAGCTTTTATGCTTCTTTCATCATCAAAATGACAAGTATAAGCCTTTGGATGTATGATTCTGTGAGCTACCTATGTTTTCAACTGTTTCTTAACCTTCAAATCTGTTCACATATGCAGAAAGCTTCCAGAAACTTTCAGAGCAAACAGATTTGAGATTTACAGGATGAAATGCAATAGATACTTGGGTTTGACTTGTGGAATTTATTTATACATGTACGTTATCATCAAGTATTATAAGTAGAAGCTGATTTTTATGGAAAGAACTGCAAGTCAATGAGTCAAGTGTTGCATACATTTTGTTTGTGGTGTATGCAATTAAAATACAGACTTCCTTTTTGTGTTACTGAATTTAAGTGTCAGTAAAGGCAGGGGAAAAATCTGTAAGCAAGACAACAAAAAGAGACTTAAATTATCCATACCGGCTTGTAATCTATAGAAATTGTTACTGTGCCTACTTAAGTCTGAAACATTGTGTGTTACCTTGTTTGGAGATAATGCTCACTGCTGCTTTCCAAAATATGTGAGGCTGAAGGGGATGAATGTTCTGTGTTCCAGCTGTGCAACAACTGGACCTCTGGGATGACCACAATTTCTTTGCTCTTTTTTCTCACCTCTCTTTTGCATGGTGAAGTGACACATTTTGTAAGATATAGTCTTTTAATATGTGTGTGTATGTGTGTGTTTATAGAGAGATTTACGTATTTTTACATCTCAGGATTTATATGCGTGTCTAAACAGATATATATAGGTATATACATGTGCATACATATATACATGAGTGTGTATGTATATGTATATATCAGAGCAATCTGCTCCTTTTAAATGGACCAGCCTCTCCTAAAATGACAACAGCTGAATGACATAGAAGGGTGGCAGCTGAGGCCTCTTGCTAGAATGACAGCCCGTTAATCTAGTTTGGCTTTTTTCCATGCAATGAATTTGTAGCTGTTTAATGCAGTTCATATTTCCTTCCCTACTCTCTGCTTTACTTCTAACACACTAAAAGCTCTTTTGAAAGATTATATGTTAATAAACAGAGCTGCATGCTGTATTGTAGATCTCCTTGAAATAACTAATGCCAGTTACTTTTGTATGTTTTTCAATGAAATGTTTTTCTTTTTGTGATGTTTTGTGATGTCCAGATTTGTTAAAAGTAAAGCACGCTGTCACTCTGCTGGGGAAAATAAACCTCAACCTGTTAAAAAGTTTATGTTAAATCCTTCTTTTTTTACACGTTTAATGAGCAGAGATTGAAACCTTGTTTGGCCTACATGTTCCTTTCAACATACCACCATTAGATTCTGGAATTTGCATAAAGTTGGAATACTTTTTGTGTTCTCCATAAATTACAATTCCATTTTTTATAGAAATAAGGCTTTAGATGAGATACTTCTGAAATATTAACCAGCAAGACCACTTGAAAGAGTAAATGCTGGTAACTGTCTTGTCTCCTTTGATTTAGCTTGTTTGTTTTACTGGTGTTCCTCTTCTCTAGGAACTACCCCTCATTTCCTAGAAAGATAAGACAGAGTATTTGTGCCATGGTGTAAGGTTGCAGGCTGAGCAATGAATGGCTGGAACTAAGGTACCATGAAACTGCCACACTGAGAAGAGTGACTGTGCCTTAGCTTATCTTTTCTGGACTCAAACACTGTGCTAAACCTTTTTCTTTTTGTTAATGGGCACTACTGGTAGCTGTGATGCTCACTTGATCTTGTTGTGTATTTCTTAGACAAGGATGAGTGTTCGAAGGACAATGGTGGCTGCCAGCATGAATGCATCAACACAGTAGGAAGCTACGTTTGCCAGTGCCGAAATGGATTTGTGCTGCACGAAAACAAACATGACTGCAAGGAGGGTAAGTAGTGAGGTATTTCAATGGTTGATTATACAACTGTCTTGCAGAAAGTTCTCTGCAGCTCTCCTTCTGAAGAAAAGAAAGGAAAGAAAAAGATCTTGATAATGGGGGCTTGGACATTTGGGCTTAAACACTCCCCCACTCCCACTTTCCCATGTCCTCCATCCCCAGCATTTGTTTGTGACTGAGTTTGAGGTCCACAGGAATGTGGTTTGGAAAACTTGGGATCGTTGTCAGGAAGCGCTACTTTTAATAGTGCTGTGAAGTGTAGAACATTTGAAGCTGTAATAGAGTATTTATCTAATGCTGTATTAACCACAGGGATAGAGTTTCTGGAGAGAAACCTGGTAAAGTTGTCATTTGCTCCTATCAGCAGCAGTCAGTTTCCTTCCAGACACGTTGAAACTGTATCTGCCCTTTCTGGGTTTATTTTAGGGGATGTATTCAGACAATCTAAATTCCAGTCAAGTCCCTATGCATCTTTCTTTATATTTACTGTCTCCAGGTGTGGCTACCTCCAGTAAAACAGTAGGCATTGGGGTTTAAGTAGAATTTAGATTATCTGCAGTTGAAACTCAAATGTGCAATATCATGTGAGCTGCTGTAATTTCTCAAGGTTATATTCTAACATGGATTTACGAGTAAAGGTGTGCCTTTTCTGAACCACTTGCATTTTCACTGGTGTTGGAATGATACTTGCCTGCTCTCAAAGATTGTTGTTGAATAATTCTGTGATATTTCTAAAACAATTTGAGATTGTTAAAAAACTAAATACAAAAAAGAAATTAGTTTCTTTCTTGCCTTCTTTAAGTTTTAGGGAATTTTTATATTTATTCACAGAGATGCACTTCCAGTGATTAAATTATGATGTGAATGAATAAGCTGTTCTTGGTACATACCCACAGTATAGTCTTTGCTGTTCTCTAGTTGTATATATGTCCCAAGAAAATGTAGTTTAAAATTGAAATGTTTCCTCTGTAGCTGCAGTAAGAAAATTAATGAGAGGAGAGAAAAATAAATCGTTCAAGAAATATCATTTGAAGTTGGAGTAGTAAGATTTCTCATATGCATTTTCATAATTATTTTTATGTAGAATGGATGGAATAGCAAACTATTCAATTAAGTTTCAATGCTTATGTATATTCCTTTATAATATTTTTTCCCAAAAAAAAGACATCCTTTGCAAACAACACTGTATGTTTCCAACAATCAATAAACAAACATGCTGGGTTGATTGCCATAAAGCGTTTGCCAAAGGAGAAGAATGTGATTGTGCACACTGAAGAGCATGCTTAGCTGTCTTCCTACAGATTCTTTCCATTCAGCGGGTCCTCTGACAAAAAAAGGGTACTTTTCTGTCTGCCTCTGAATGCAGACCCCCAGACTAACTGATGATATCACTGTTGGCACAGCTGAGTGTGAACAGAAGATCCACACTCCCAACGGCATCATCACGAGTCCCAACTGGCCCGACAAGTATCCCAGCAGAAAGGAGTGTATGTGGGAAATCAGTGCCACACCTGGACAGAGGGTCAAATTGGTGAGTCCCTTCCCTTCCCTTCCCTTCCCTTCCCTTCCCTTCCCTTCCCTTCCCTTCCCTTCCCTTCCCTTCCCTTCCCCACTCCTGGCCAACTGGGGCTACTCAGTATCACAGAGCTGTGAATTTAAGTTTATGGTGATTGTAAATACCCTGGACAGCAAAGAATGGGATAAATATTTTCCTCCTGTCAGAATTTGCTATATCATTGTTGCAAGTCATAAAATTTGCACAAAGTTTTGACAAATATGGCAGAGGCTATTTGCACAAATTCCAATATATAGAATAAGCAAAATTCAAAGTTATGAACAATCCTCTCCACACACGTTTTGCATTTCCTTTCTGTACTTTTTGAGGAGGAAAAGAAGATACAGAAAACAAGAATCTGAACTTCTCATTTAAAAGTGGCTCCAAATTATAACATAAGTAGAAGAGCAGCCTAAGTAGACTTAAGTGACCTTTGTGTCCAGCTGGCTGAGGACAGTGCTGATGGCTGAAGATGGGCTGGCAGAGCTTAGGGAGCTTTGCAGATCTACTGCAGTTACCTAGCCTCTGTATGAAGCCCAGGCATAGACCTGCCCAGGGTGATTTTCTGTTTTGAGATAAGCCCTGGTGTGCCTTCAGCCAGAGTACTCGGGGGACAGCCACAGCAAAAGCTGGCCTAACATATTTTAAATCTGATTAATTGTTTTAAAAGTTTTGGAGCAGATAAACTTAAGAAGAGAGATGTGTCTGCTTCAAAAATGTAGAAGCAGTAACCAACATTGATGCAGGGATATTGCCATCTCATAACTTCTGACCTTAGCCAAAACCATAACCCCTGTTACTGGTGCTGATGTAGGAACATGTAGTGTTGATCCCTGTTCACAAGAAGTAAAATGGCTAAACTGTTCTGAGGGATGTGGGTGTTACAGAAAACAAATGGTGTGCATGCTCTGTCCATTGAAAGTGTGGAAAACAGGTTATTGATTCAGATGGGCCTTCCTGCTGCAACTTCTGAGCAAGCCTTCATCCTGGCTGAATAAACCAAAGCCAGCCAGGCATGGGCATGCTACTGCAAAAGCTTGTTCATTACTTTTAACCTCAGCAACCAAAATTCCAGCATTCAGATTTTTTCAGTGAAATATCACATGGTCTGTTTTAAAAGAGAAGGTTTTTAAATTAACTTTTGACTATTTAGACAGAATTTTGATAGATAGAATTTTCAAAAATACCTCTATGATTTAGAGTCTGAAATCCACTTTTCTGTGCAAGCCAGTAGGATCAATCTACTAAATTCCGTGTGTATGGTATCTTTAAAGTCTGTCTAGTACAGCAAGGTGCCATATCAATAATATTAATGCCATACTTCTGCTATGGATAAATATTTTTTCTTAGACTTTCACACCATAGTTTAGTCCTCACATTTTACTTAGTCAAACTGAACAAGGAGAGAATTTGTTTTTTCATGGTAACAAACCAGAGGGACCTTAACAGGCTTGAGAGGTGGGCTTGTGCAAACCTCATGAAGTTCAACAAGGCCAAGTGCAAGGTCCTGCACGTTGGTCGAGGCAATCCCAAGCACAAATACAGGCTGGGTGGAGAATGGATAGAGAGCAGCCCTGAGGAGAAGGACTTGGGGGTATTGGTGGATGAGAAGCTCAACATGAACCGGCAGTGTGCGCTTGCAGCTCAGAAAGCCAACCGTGTCCTGGGCTGCATCAAAAGAAGCATTAGCAGCAGGTCAAGGGAGGTGATTCTCCCCCTCTACTCTGCTCTCGTGAGACCCCACCTGGAGTACTGTGTTCAGATGTGGGGCCCCCAACATAAAAAAGACATGGACCTGTTGGAGACACTCCAGACGAGAGCCACGAAATTAATCAGAGGGCTGGAGCACCTCCCCTATGAGGACAGGCTGAAAGAGTTGGGGTTGTTCAGCCTGGAGAAGAGAAGGCTCCGAGGAGACTTAATAGCAGCCTTCCAGTACCTGAAGGGGGCTACAGGAGAGATGGGGAGGCACTCTGCATCAGGGAGTGTAGTGAGAGGACAAGGGGTAACGGGTATAAGCTGAAAGAGGGTAAATTTAGACTAGACATTAGGAAGAAATTTTTCACTGTGAGGGTGGTGAGACACTGGAACAGGTTGCCCAGGGAAGCTGTGGATGCCCCATCCCTGGAGGTGTTCAAGGCCAGGCTGGATGAGGCTTTGAGCAACCTGGTCTAGTGGAGGGTGTCCCTGCCCATGGCAGGGGGGTTGGAACTTGATGATCTTTAAGGTCCCTTCCAACCCAAACCATTCTATGATTCTATGATTCTGTGATCTTTAAGGTCCTTTCCAACCATGAAAACCACATGAATTGTGAGGCTGTGCTTCATTTTCAGAGAGGGTGTGTGTACAGAAACTAATCTTTTGTTGTGATTACTCTCACTCTGATAATAATTGAAAAGTCTCTTCCTGAAAACGGAGAAGTTAGCATTTGGTCTAATTAAGAAGTCTATGAAAAAAAAATGGATATGCACTTCAGAATTTTTAAATGAAATATGTAGATAAAGATGGCTTTGAAAAAGTATGTAACAGAGAGAGTGATTTTCATAAGCTAATCAGCCAGATATTTATGAGAGACAGACTTAAGTGTCCTATTCAGGCAGCTATCCATAAGTGCCACCAACGTATCTACTCAGTTGAGTGCTATAGATAGAAGGGGCTGGATGTTCAGAAGCTATACATAACATTTCTGAATACCATTCCTTCTAATGAGGCAGTCAAAATCGGTACTGTAGTCATGGTGGGGTAGGTATTCAAAAGTATTTGTCCCAGGAAGACAGAGTGTGAATTCATTATACTACCAACTTTATTAAATCAGCTGTGAACTCTGTTGGCACTAAATAATGGAGAGAAAGTTAGAAGCAACTGTTCAGTCATGTTTAAAAAAGTCTGTGTCAGTTCTTCTCCTTCAAGCCTGCTCTTAGTCCACTGCTGGGAATTGAGAGCTTTTTTTAAAAAATGGAGGTAGTCTCTGAGTGTCTTGAAGTATTAGGCATTTTGAGCTTTTAAGAGACTTAGTATTAAGATTTGCTTTTCCTTTAAAAAACAAATCCCTTTGATGCTCTCTGTAATTGCTAGAATCAATTGTTAGACTCAAGACAGATTTAGGACTTTTTTCTGTTCTTTGTGGGACTCAGTATATGTACTATCCCCTGGAGGCTTAGGAATCCCAGTGATAAGTCAAATATTAAAAATAAGAGATGTGTCTTAGTTCATGGTGAGAAGTGCTTCCTAGAGAATGATCTTTTCGTACTGATGATTAGTGAACAAAACTGATTTAAATTTCCTGTAAAAGATAACTTAAGTTCTGCTGGCTGCTCTTGGATCACATCTTTGCTCCCATTGATTCCAAGTTGGCTTGACTCAATTCTATATTTAACTAACTCCCTTACAGTTAGTTTCTCAGCTTTCTGGTTTTTGTTTTTGTTTTTTTTTTTTTTTGTTTTAAATCTATCAGATTTTATGTGGCTTTAAATGACAACGTATACTTGGACTCATAAAAGTAGGATGGCTGACTGCAATTTAATAGCAGCAAGAGGGACTGCTGTACAGCTGTTTTCACTGCCTCTGCAGTTTCACTCCCTTAATAAAACCCCCAAACTTTCCTGTGAAATGAACCTACATCCTCTGCATCGTGCAACTCTTTACTTTTCACAAAACAAGTGTTATTCTGAATATTCTGGTTCTTTGAGCAGAAGACTGTGTTAGCTCTTTATAGTTCCTTTAGATCAGCTCTTAATATAAATTACCATCACATTTCACACTGGCTGGATTCCACAAGGGATTTGGTAGGTCAGATTTGCTGTGGTGTACCAGATAGAATGCATAATTATGATATTTGCACAGTATTTGATAGTTCAGTTTTGTTCCTTTTGATTATTGTTTCTTAATCCTTTAGTGCTTTTTTTTTTTATAAAGTCAGCTGTGTGACTACTCATGGGAGCATTTGTTCTTAGTGCTTCTAGACTATTTTGTTAAGCAAAACAGATTTTGAATTTCACCTTAAATTGTAGGTTATTTCTGAAAATTTACAAAGATGTGTATGTATATTGCCTTCTCAGTGTTTATATGAGAGGAAATTACTGATATAATCTTTAGGTTTCTGGTTGAAATTTAGCCCTGGTCAAAAAGTCTTATCTGAAATCTCCTAGATGTCCCCTTGAAATATATTTGTTGATACCAGTTCAGTCTTGGATGACACTCTTCCATATTTGAAAAGCAGTTTGCATGTGTTTTAGCAGTTTTTGTAGGGTATAGCATAGACCTCTGGGAAATGCCTTTGGTTGGACAGTCTGAGTTTGAGAAATCAAAATTCCAAAAGTTTTTAAAAGTAAGTTGGCCAGGCTCTGCTCCAAAGAGCTTGCAATTTACAGGTTTTAGTAGACCTAAATTTGTCCTTACAAGCTGCTATGAGCACTGAGAGACTGAGAATCCCTAGAAGTTCAGAAACTACGATAAATGTTTTGAAGTGCAGAAGAAACATCACAGATTTGAAATTAAGTAAAGTTTTCCATCATTGTGTTCAAACTATGGCTGCAATTCAAATCTTCTTGGGAGAGCTGAGGACAGCAAAAGTCTGCTGAAGTTTATTAAAAAACAATCAACAAGATTGTGGTATTTTTCACAATGTTTTCACTAGCAAGTACGTGATCTTAGCATGAAGGGTGCAGCCTGAAATATTGTTAGTATTGTAATAATAAAAATATATCTCTAGATAATAGATTAGAAAATATAACTTTCATGCATAACTATTCATGTGGAAAGGTCGTTCTCAAAGGCTTTAGTTGTGGTGTGAGTTAAATTAAAAAAAAAAAAAGGAAGGAGAGAGCACTGTGTTTTGCAGATGTTTCAATTAGTCTTCAACTGTCTGAGGAACCAATAGATTTCCTGATTTTTTGCTGGTTTGAATGTTCTGTGAGATTTGTAATTATCCTACAAATGGTACAAATTCAACAGAAAATTCACAGTAATCTAGATTTAATATTCTGTTATGGGTATTCATTGGCTATAAATATTCTAATCCCCTTTTATATGAAGCATGATGTCCTCTTAAAATTCACTGTTTTAATTATCATTCCACTTTCTCAAAATCAGTATGTTATTCAAAGCTCCAGACTTGTAGGGTTAGTAATGCTAAAATCTGTCATCTTAACTAGATCTGCTTTGTATTCTGAAACATACTATCAGTACATATGTACCGTAGAAGTACAGTAAATACAGTACTACATTGAGTAATAGTGCTTTTTTTCCCCAGACCTTCAATGAATTTGAGATAGAACAACATCAAGAATGTGCTTACGACCACTTGGAAGTGTTTGATGGTGAAAGTGAAAAATCACCAATTCTGGGACGCTTATGCGGCAATAAGATACCAGATCCTCTTATTGCTACTGGCAACAAAATGTTTCTTCGCTTTGTTTCTGATGCATCAGTTCAAAGAAAAGGCTTCCAAGCAACACACTCTACAGGTCAGAAAATCAGGATGTGGTTCACTAATAACTTCATCATTGTTCTCTAGTGGAAGACAGTCAGGCATTTCTTTTATAGGAGTGGGATGAGTTAACAGATAAGACAATGCTACAACTAAATCTAATGAAAATTTAAGAACAGTAGGATAATCTGAGATTGCAGAAGTTATTTTCTACTTTTTTAGACATTTCTTTCTCCGTCTTCATGTCTCTGTCTCAATTTTATAGTTAAATGATTAAAAGATTTTGAAACAAAATCTGATAAGATATTGGCATAGACAGTCTAAGAAATATTTCTTAAGAGCCATGTCATTAGTTTGTAGAAGATTCAATAGCTTTTCATGGTATTTGTAATGGCAGTACTTCACTGATGCACCTCCATTACTTTCCTGTTCTAACTTAAACAAAAGTCTGGGTTTTGTGTAAACAGCTATTACTTTCCTGTAGAGCTAAAAAGGAAAGATAAGCTAAAGAAAAAATAGAGAAAACAATACTGAAGACTTTCTTAGGACTGTAAGAATATAATCTCCTTCACATTTATCATTTAATTTTGTTCTTTGGCACAAACAACTGAAATTAAACTTAGCATTTTGCAATTGCATTTATAATTTCTACGGGATATTTTTATAATGTGTACATTATTTGCCTGAAGTTGCTTGGCTTACAGTGGCCCCTAGTGCTGAATCTCTGAACTTCCAGTGCTTGCTGTAAGACAAGGGGTTTGGAGCTTTTTTGTTTTTGTTTTGTTCTGCAGACATGATGTCTGTCTTTACTTTTATTCTTATTAATCCAGTATTTGGCAGTGAATATTGATGCAGAAAATATTTTTAAATATCTGTGCTAGTACATAAAGTTTACTGACAGGTAGCAGTTACTAATTGAAGATAGTAATCAGGGTGACTAGTCACTGTTAATACCATTGGATATTACCCAGAGTATTCGTTAAGTTGATATGTAGTGCTCAGCTAACAAATCCTGATATATCAGTGTTAGCATTTTCTCTTTTTTTTCCCTTCTGCTTTGTTAAGAATGGTTCTAAAACTTTATTAATTTAATTTCCCTTTCAGAGAAAGGCAGTAGGCAGCAGTATATTAACTATTCACTCTTCATGAAAGTGAATTCCACTGGAAAGTGAAAAGTTTAGCTACCTGGAATTCAATTTGGTTTTCTTGTGGGAAATTCTCTTCTACAAGCATGACATTATTTGCCTTCTCTACCACAGTAACCCCTTGCCTTAGATGGAAAATTAGATAGAAATTGTAATAATTACTCATTTTTAAATTACGTTGGGGTAAACAGTTAAAGGTCAGAACTCTTGTTAGAAACAGGTGGTGTAAAACTACTGTTTCATTCTTCTCACTTTCAATTTGCAGAATCGGAGCAGTCATTATCCTGAAGAAGTTCAGGTTTATATTTCCTACCTTCTAAAGTTTGCTAGTTATGTCATGACTTGCTGGAATTTCCCTCGTATAGACACACACACGCATATATATGTGTATATATATGATGAGTTTTATATGCCTCAACTGTGAAAACTTTCTTAGCATGCATAATAGTGCTTTTCTGAGAAAATCTGAAGAATAGGATCTACCTGTTTTTTAAGAATGTTGTAAAAATTAAAAAGTTTGTCTCCTTAAGAGAGAGGACATTTATATCTGTCAACCACTCACTCCACCGAACAGCACATCACCAGCACATGCTTTATGGTTCTGTTGGAGAGAGAGACAACTCAGATCTTGCAGCCTTTTTCTGCAGTCTTGAGACAAACATGGATGCTCTGTGGGAATTTTACCTCTGTGCTTTGGACACACATGTGAATGAGTAAATATCTAACAAGTGTAAAGGCAGTGGATTGTATTTCCATATTTTTTTTCCTAGCAAATAATAATTGATGGTATGCAGTGGAAGTAGGCAAGTTTGCGCTCAATCCTGCATCACTGTGCAGATGGACAGGGAGAGCTGAGGAAACTGCTCCCTTCACTTCTGATCTCTGGGCAAAACTCAGTAGAAGGACCTGTGTAATATAACCATAGAGAAAGAGTAACTGGATCCTGTGCCCAAAGGTGTCTGTGCTGCTGTATGCCTGGCATCTTCATGAGTTAATGGACTCTTTTTCTAATAGATCCTGATGATGATGTTGATTTCGCTTCTGTGACACTTCTTGGCTTGAAATACTATCCAAATACCAAATTTCCATTGACTATTTAAAAAGAAAACCCAACAAGATAAAACTGTAGAATCAGGGGCAATAAAGTTTCAAAAAACAGATTGTATAGAAAGGCTTCCCTGGGTGGAATAGAACTTACAAAATGCTTTTTTAAAAGTGTCACACAATTTTAGAAAAATATTTTATTTTCCCTCTACAAAAGGCATAACCCACTCAGAAAGCATTGGCAAAAATGCACCTGACAGATCATTAAACATGGGAGTGATTTTGTTGCCCTAACACAGGCATCTGGTTCCCTTCTGGATGGCCTCGTTTATGGTGTCTGGCCTCCAGCCACTGCTACAGGAGGTTGCAGGTCTGCTGTAGGTCCTCTTCCTATCTGTCAACCCTGGGAGGATGTCTCTGACAAATCTGGGCATCTCAGATGTCACTCACTTTAGGATCCTGTGTCGCTTCCAAAATGACTTTAATAATTCATTATGGCAATGCTGAATCAAATTTATAATCTTGTTTCACTAGTTCAGATAGTGTGGATTTAAGCTGTTGCCATCTGTCCAGCTTGTTAAACAGTCAAGAGACTACCGCTTGACTTGCTCTTATGTTTGCAAGAAGCCTAAAAGCCCTTAGAAAGGTCAGGAAACAAGACAAGGTTTTTTGCTCCTTAGTTAATCTAGAAAAAGCTGTTTCACCTAAAGCTGTCAGATCAGCTTTTTACAAGTCAGACATATTTGTTTGCAGTCAGATGTATACATCATACCTATGGGAGAGCAGACCCAAGCACAATGGAAAACATGGTAGTTGGTGTGGCAAGGTTAGTTCTGGTATCAAGGCTGAGCAAGGGCTGCTGTGTGGCACTGCTTTGTTCTGTGCAGACCCATCACAGCCTGTCCCACATCCTAATGCAGCGCTGCATTGTGCAGGCTGCATGTAGACTTCTGAAACCACAACTTAGTTCTTAATTGAAAATTTTACTTGTAATTTCTCAAATCAATGCTTATCTTAAAATAGAAGGCTATAATCCATGGGAGAAGGGCAGAGGAAAGAGAATTGCCATTTTCTGCTGTTGCTAATATGGGTACAACTTTCCTTTACACTCCTGTCCACTGTAGCAAGCAGAGGGAAGCAATGCAGACAGCTCATTAAACGTTTGCTCCTTAGCAGCTGTTCTGTATCTGAAGCAGGGAGATGTTCTTATGGTTGGCAACAGTCCAGTCCAAAAAAACAAAAATAATGGAGGGGGTGTGCAGAAATCAGTAAATTAGAATACCAATGAGATATAAGTGTTTGAACAATCTCATTTGAAAAATTTTCTTTACCGTGTGCTCTTATCTGTTCTCTAAAGGAAAAAAATTTTGAAGTTTTAGGTTGAACAAAAGATCATGCATAATGGATTGTTTTAGTAACATACTTTATATATCCTGCTTTGATTCCTTCATTTTGTTACTAAGAAAAAACACCAATTTTTTTAAAAAATAAGGATTTGCTCATTGCTGTCTTTAATTACCAGCTGAAATGTGACTCCTTGCTGTATAACATTGCAATTGGTCGTATTTAGTGTGGGCGGAGTCCATGACACTGAAAGCAAATTCAAATTTTCAATTCACCAAAGCTCAAAAATGTTTGAATTTTGTGATTTGT
>VZTO01007285.1:7714-43135 GCA_013400615.1 Syrrhaptes paradoxus | reverse complement strand
AATGTTGTAGCTGCCGGTTTGTTGGTTTTTGGGTTGTTTGTTTTTTTGCCTTCTTTTTTTGTTTTGTTTTGTTCAGAGCATTTTCAGCCATTTCTGTTCTCCTTGAGCAAACTGGCTAAAGAACAGCTTATTGGACTATACAGTAAAGTTCATTCATATTTAGATTATGAACTTTTTGAGTGGTTATAAACAAGCTCTAAAGCAACACATACATTTTACTACTGTGTACAAATAGAGAAAATACTACTTTGGCATAGGGCAAAGATCTCCAGCTCAGGACTTGCTTCAAGAGCCAGCTTTCAGCTACAAGACTTTCTCTGGTAGTAGCAGCTTTCTCCTGGCCATGATCTTGTGCAGAGAAAGACCTGTTCATGTCCATGAACAGCAAAAAAGTTAGTGAGCTTGGCAGTGGTGTTTAGAATTGAGCTGGGTCTCCAGGCAGTGCGTGATGGTTAAAGCCGATGCTCCTGTGAAACAGAGGACTCTCGCACTTGATCTCTGACTATGTGTGTGCTAGAGCTGATCCTCAGCTGTCACTTGCAAATGGTGTCGTTAACCCATGTGGAAAGACTGTCACTACTGAAATGTGGATGACATACTTACAGCCCTTGCCTTGCTGGCCACAGGCACCTCTCAAATGCCCACCTGAAGAACATCCTGCCCGTTGAACCACATTCCTTACAGCTTTGGTGTTCACTGCCTTTTGGTCTTTCACTTGAAAATTTTGAAATATGCTCAAATTTCTGTAGTTATAAAACAGAATATATATAGGAATATATATAGGGAAAACTCAGAACGATGGATTTGTATTCGTGCTGGGTAGTACTTCACTTTACCCCTTGTTTGACTGACCCATTTGTGGCATAAAAATGCACTCAGCCTGAATAAGGTTGGGTGTCTATGAAAATAACATGCTAATTTGTACTGAATAAGCTTTTTTGTCCTTATTTTTTTCCCCTCTGTTTAGAGTGTGGTGGTCGGCTAAAAGCTGAAACCAAGCCCAAAGATCTGTACTCGCATGCTCAGTTCGGTGATAACAACTATCCGGTTCAGGCAGACTGCGACTGGCTCCTGGTGGCAGAGCGCAGCTATCGTGTTGAGTTAATGTTTCAGACTTTTGAAGTTGAAGAAGAGGCAGACTGTGGTTACGATTACGTGGAGCTCTTTGATGGTCATGATAAGACAGGTGTGAGACTTGGTCGATTTTGTGGCTCTGGGGTAAGTAATCAGGTACTACATTTTTCTTTTTGTTTCCACAACAAATAGAAAAAGAAAGACAGGGCAAAGGCAGAAAAGACACAAGAAGGGCTGAGGTTCGCTTGCTACACCTTATAATGAAGATACTAGGTTATCTGCTTTAGTTTTTTTTTTTAATATAAATTTGCAGACTTGTGGTACAAGCATTCCTTTGAAATATTTTCAACAATAATTATTCTTGTTTAGGTTTTGACCAAGGTATTGTAATCATATGTTAAGATTTAGGTATCTGACAGAGGAGTGTTTAACAGCACCTCCAGAAAAATTAACATCATTTTCCCTTACAGACAGAGAAATGCAGTGGTACTGAAAATTATCACATTAAAATTCTTTCAATTTGAATGAAGAAGCTGCATTTTGCAGGGGGGAGAGGAGCTTGGGTAATATTTATAGTATGCTCATCTCCTACTGAAATCTGATTTTAGGGAAAAAAAATGCTCTAAAACTGTGTGATTAGTATGGACCTTAAGAAAGCCCTGTCGTCCCAAGTGCATCTCTGACATGTTTTAACTGTGAGACATGGAGGAAATCGGCCAGGTGATACCCTGACAGGAATGTATCCCATTTCTCCTTCTAGACTTGCAGTGTTCTGTTGGCTGCTTGCCTTGAGAAAGCTGGTGCAATGATCCCACAAGTCCTCATCAATTCTTTATATGTGTGCAAATGCAAGCATGCTTTCATACATACACTCTTTGCCTAGATGAAAGGTTGAAAGGCTCTACATGAGTTAGTAGGAACTCTTAATTTACTGCATGACACTTTTTAGATTCAGCCACAGTGCTGGATCAAACATCTCACTTGTTCAGACGAGTTACTTGTAAGCTATCTTAATTCCTTTTAGGGCGTTTTTTGAACACTTAAAGATGCAGGAAAGATGCTACTACTGAACTGTAGGCAATATATTCTAAGAGAAGTGCTACAACTGAGCCCAGCATCTACCAGTTTACACAAAACAATACTTTTCCTTGCAAGTTGCCCTATTTTACAAGTAGGAGGTCAGTAAACTGGAGAATGGCCCAACCTTGAGCTGATTTTTCGTTTTTTTGGGGGGGGAAGTTGGGTGGGGAGGGAGGGTAATTGGGGTGGTTGGGTTTTTGTCTTATTTTGGTTCTGGTAAGATTTGGGTTAATAACTTCAGAGATCATTCCAAAGTGAGCACATAGGAAATATGGAATAAAGTAGAAAAGCTATTGAAAGCAAAATAATCCAAGCTGAAGTGGGGAAAGGGCACAGTTAGTATACACTACCACCTTCTCAACTTCAGAAAAAGGACTTGGTAGTTCAGTTGGTACCTCTGATCTATGTGCTTCAGTAATAAAACAGGCCATCGTGAGGGCTATGAAGAATCAGATAGAAAATAGGTACTGGAGTCATTTGTTTATCTAAATTTAGAATGTTGTGTATGGTCCTGTCCAATCACTTATATAACTCCAGAAGAACTATAGAAGAAATCTGGGAAGGACAAAAGAATGAGGAGCTCTGTTCTTTTTGTCTCATAAGAAAAGATTGTGGAGGTACTCAGTACAAATTCAATTAAAAAAGAGAAATATCCATAAGAAAAAAATGTGAATGAAGGGTATAAAAACACACAGTGGGCAGATAATTTGTTTATTCATTTATTTTAGCCACCAGAAGAAATTTATTCAGCAGGGGATGCTCTTTTACTTCACTTTCACACTGATGATACAATCAACAAGAAAGGATTTCATATACGATACAGAAGTATAAAATACCCAGATAGTGTGCGCACCAAAAAGTAACACAAGAACCTCTATACCAGGAAAGGAGAGTGAGAAAGAAAGAACGCACAGTGGAAAGGAAGGAAGGCCTGTCTTTTTTTTAAAACTGAAGTTATTAGCACAAATGTTTTATATGAATTCAGTTGAAACTACGACTTACAAGACCAGAGACTGAAATAAAATTAAGTAAAAAAATAATATCACNCTGTCCTAGCGGAACAGACAAGATGATGATGTATGGGCTCTATACTTGACCGTCCCTGCAAAGCTTGCGAAAGGACTTTGCATGCAGGGAGAACATAAAAGCTTTTGTTCATGGTTTGATATTTGTCATAGATGTGTGCAGATTCAATCAGTTGCATTCAGGGGAAGTGACCCTGCAGACCGTTCTTCCTTCTGACAATTGTATGGTGTCCAGGAGGAAAAAAAGCTCTTTCAGGTCACATGCTCAAAATACTGTCCTTATATCTAGTTGCTTTGACTTTTTATCCTGCAAACAGTGTGTACAAGGACTTGAAAGAAGATATGAAATGGGAAGGTCTTCCTGCATTGTTCTGTATTTTTTACAAATTAATCTGTCATCAAGTTGTCAGTGTTTCAAAACTGGAAAATCTTACTTCTGAAACATACCTGATCTTTAGAGTATTTTGTTTTACTAATGACTGAGAAGTCTAAACTGTTACATCGGTCATCGCTTGTTCACTGATCACTAGTTGACTGAATTTGAACAGCATAAGCATCTGAAAATGTTTGGTTTACTCATTAAGTAAGCTATATCTGATGATGTGCTCTTATTTTGCACTGAACATAGAAAGAGACTGAGATGAAAACCTGTCCAAATCAAAATCTGTATTCATGAGAAACTGAAATAGTCAAGGATCATCTGAAACTCCTCCTACTTAATTTGTTTTTAGCAGTACATTTGGACCCACCACTAAGCTTTATTTCTTCAGACCTCCTTGTGAATGAGCTAATTGTCTGGTTTAGCTAATCAGAAATGAAGCTGCAGTAGTATGCAAGAGGGAGGTTTCCCAAAGAGGTTTTTTTCTGGGAGTATCTGTGATGGTGATAAACAAAACAACGGCCCCAGGATTTATTTGTTGTCAAGAGTGAATTCCTATGGTGCTATTCCGTGAACATTAAAAACAAAAACAAACCAAGAAATTTTAGACTTTTGAGCCAACAGCTTGCAGATCATGAATGTCTCACTATGCCTGGCTGCATCTGGAGAAGGAAGGCTTTACTGCTCCAGGGGAGAGAGGGTTGCAACAGCAGCGCTAGTCCTGTGGAACAACTACTACTATTGCCTTAGAATCTTCGCACACGGTCAGACAGATCTTCCTGTAGATACACCTCAAATTTGATAAATAATTCGACAACCTGGACATCTTAGCGTAAGCTAACAAAAGGATCTTCAAGCAAAAGCCCCATCTGCAGAGCAAGATCATCTGCTGTAAATACAGTGACCTGCTTTTGATGTAGCAATATGTTATGTTTAGAACTGAGATATTCTATGTGCTTTAGGCCATACGTGGCTTTAGTCATAATGTATATGCATTATGTAAGTGTTGTATGAATGAGTTCTCCAGGGGAGTGAGAGGTATTGTATGGGTGAAAATTGAATTGTTTCTTTATGTGCCAAGTTCTATCAGGACCCTGTTTGACTGTAGCAACTTTCCTTTAAAGGCTTCATAGACAGATAACAAGGACTTCTATTTGGCAAGAATCAAGTTTAAACGAAGTATTATGTTTCACTTACAAGAAATATTATTTTGATATCCTTTGATGTAAGTTGCTACTCAGATTAGCTTAGTTTCTGTTACCTTACTATGAACATACATTGGCACTAATAAATCCAATCTTTTTTTATAAAAATAAACCCCAAATGTCTGTATAGGTGTCTTTGGTTGTTTAACACCATTATTGCTGCTTATGTATTACTGTTGACCTTTCCAGGCAGCTTATGCGTGTGAAGTTCAAAAACTGAATAATTTCTGTATTTTTATAGTACTGCTCCACTGCGCTTTTGTTTGGTTCATTTTTCAGGCTGTTTGCACAAAAGTTAACTGCAAACATTTTCTCCAAGGTCTTTTGCTACAGAATTCAAGCAGAAATATTACTATAGGTTAAAAAAAAGTATTCTTAACCTTGATACATAATTTATTAGCTAGGTGGAATGCCAGTACTTGAATTTCTGAGCAGAAAAGCAAGCAGTGTCTCCCTGGCACAGGCAGTCAAAAGGAGTTGAGAAAGTCTGAGGCTGGGAGCAAGAGTTTCCATGTTAACTTTTTTTCCACTTTTCTGTTCCAGTCTCCTCTTAAAATTATCTCCCTTCCATATGCTAAACAAAATATTTCAGGTCTTCCTTTTCTCTGCATTTGGCTTTATTATTCCCCTCAGGGCTACTTTAAAATCTACAGGGTTTAGTCAAGTTTATTATTTTTTTAGAAGGATTTTTTTGTTGTTGTTGATTCATACACACCCCTTTGTGTATAAATCCTACTCTCCTATGTTAAATAGTGCAACTGGAGCAGTTGGGGAAGAAGGTTAGACTGGGCAAGCTGAGAGCAAGAGCACCATGTAGTGTATTTCCAAGACCCTGTGGAAGGTAATTTGTTGCAGTCGTATCAAAATACCACTTCTGAGTATAGTATGTCTGGGATTATTTCACATGGCATGTGTAGAAGTCAGAAGAGAGTTGCCAAAGCTTTGAATATAAAGTTTAATTTTATTTCTCTAATTGCTTATTCCTTTGTGGATCCCATATGCTTAAGAGTGGTGAAAAGGAGAAAGGTGTTCCTAATGATTATCTTGATGATAAATGGACTATTTGGATCATATCTGCACATTGGCCATGATACTAGTCAATGCCTCATGGTGCTATCTGATGCTATTAAAAATGCAGTTATTTTTAAGTCCTAGGATGTTTTTCCTGATGTAATGAAAATCACGTATTCACTGAGCTCCTAGTTTGGGGGAAGTTTGCCCTATAAATAGCCTAACAATAAGAGAAACAAGGAAGAAAAAAAAAATTTATGCTGATGAAATTGTGAAAAACAATGTTGTTTATCTCAAAAGTCTTTCAAATTTGTTCATGACACTGAGTAAAGATCTTGCCCGTTGAGTAGTCAAAACATACAAGACCCAAAATCCAGTGAGCTGGAGATCCACCTTTGACACCTAGTTACAATGCATTTACTGGCAACACTCCCAGCAAGGTGAAGAGGGATGCTTATTCTGCTTCCTATTTGACACAAACTTTCCTGACTGTGCATAAGCTGCTAGATTCAAATGAACTTTCCTGCATCATGACATAGTTTTTTTTGCAGCTATACAAAGAGCTTCTGACGTGTGCTGAGTACTATTCTTTAATGTTATTTAGTTCAGCATGAAGTGTTAAGTTTATGGAATATGCTGGATCTGTGTGGCTGACTGACTCTTCAAGAATTTAAGTCTGTAGCAGACCAAATTCTGTGATCAATACCATGCTCAGATAAGAGGGAAGGTACGTTTGTAGAAGGCTTTCCGTCCATCCTTAAAACAAAACAAAACAAAAAAAAAAAGAAAAAAGAGTAAAAATAATTAATGGAAGTCAATTAAAATGCCTACCCCATGTAAGAGCTGTTCAGGTCTAGCTGAAGTGAATAAAGCAAGGTAGGTGTACACACAGCAGATACTCTGTTCTTTGCTGGCCCTTTGTTATAACCTGCAACATATTTGAATAATCTTGCCTTACTTGAGACCCGTGAAACAGGGAGTTTATCTGAACATGGGAGAGAGCCAGACCAGACTTTAACATAGTATTGCAGCATTACTTTTTCATTTAAAACATATTGCTTTTGAACCACTGTAAAAAATTAGATTAATTGGGTGGAAGCTTTATCCAGCTGTGGAATCAGTTTTGCAATTTTGCTATGTTGCCAGGGGTGCAGGTGGCACACCTGATTTTTTTATAACAGAGGAAATTGTTGTTGACCTCACAGGTTGTGTGCTGTGCTAACTCTAGTTGTGTGTTGCACCACCATAGGGCGTGGGCACTGCTCAGGCACACTGGAACTTTATTTTATAATTAAATGGTTTGTTTTGCCAAAATTTAGAGATCTCAGAGTTTAGGGACCTGGTATGGTATGTAATTTCAAGAAAGTATTCAGTCTTAAGATTGACCTTACCACTAACCCAAAGGGAGTTGACCTCAGGTCTTAAATTAGGTTCAGAAAAGTAATAGAAGGGGATGGGTTTTATCACAGTAACATATGTGATCATACAGACTGGCATAACCTTTTCTAAGGACTTGCTCTTATTTTGATTTTATCATTGATTATTATGATTTAATTATTAATTGATTTTAAAAATGGTCAAAAAAAGAAAGACGAATAAGAACAAATAACATGCCTGGAAAAAGAAAATATAAAGATACCACAGATAACATTAAAAAAATAAATAGATGTAGTCTCCAAAGTCAATACTGTTGCTGATATATTAATTTTTCAATGCATCCTTCATATTCATTAAAAATGCTTTATGCTGCATTGCTTTCACTTACCTAAAGGAAGAGTTAGATGATTCATTACATTGGTTAATGAATTTTTCAAGCAGAGAACCAAAAACAACCTTGCTTTTTGTTCCTAATGATGCATATCCTGGGTAACTACCTGTTTGTGAGAGGGAGTAACACTGGGATTTCTTTCCCTCTAGCACTGTCAAGTTTTGCTGCTGTATGCTGAATATTTTATAATAATAACATAATATTTTAGGTTATTCCTCATAATTTAATTCAACTAATCAGAATAATAGGTAGCTGCTTAATACCATTGTTTCATGGAATCAGGGTGAATAAAGTCTGCTTAAAACAAAAAGAACAAGGAAAATGCATTTTGCAAGTTCTTTGTTAGCAAGTGTTCTCATTTCTCCTGATTTCTCATTCTAAGTTCACAAAGGAAGCAAGCTGTAGCAGTTGCAAAAAATATTTAGGGTATCGTGGTATTGGATGAACAGTGAAAGGAAACATTAGCAAGGCTTGGGTCTTCCTGTTCTGATCTCACCTCTGCAATTGTTTTCTCTCATGTTTTTCACTTGTAGCCTATCAAATCTCATCCTAATCCAAAATTAAGTGATATGACATTTATATACATAAAAGTAAGATTTTTTTTTTTCTTCTTCAATGACCTTCCAATATAGTAATTATTCCTGTGTTGTTTGGACTCTTGGAAAGGAACATTACCTCTATGCATGTATGTTAGATAGTGTTTACCATGTGATAGCAACTTCTGAAATACAGGTAGTTCTAATAGTCATTAAGAATGTAAAGTCTTTTAAGAGCATGCTCAATGACCTTTCTCTCCCTCCATGGTAATGCTAGAATTGACGCTTTTCTAGGTGTGTGTCAGGTAAGTGGCCACACAATGAAGTGAAATGGAGCTACGATGGAAAAGGAAAAGGACATTTTGGCTCTCACGGAGCATGTGATTCCTACAGAGGAGACTGAAATTGTTTAGAGCACATTACAAGAATTTATGTAGGAGTAAACGAATGAATTTGAACAATAAAATATTCAAGCTCAGCGTTGGGAGACCTTTTCAGTGTTAGAGATGGAATAGTTTCCCAGGGTTGATAGTCCCCCCTCTCAAATATCAGGAGCTGTATTGTACAGAATGTTGCCTAATGGAGCAGGAGCAATACCCAAAGGTGCCGTTCAGTTACAAAACTCAAGCTCAAATCTGTGCAAAACATTTACTATCTGATCAATGAATTTAATAGTAATAAGGATACACTTCTGTGGTCGAAAGAACTGAAGCTAGTGAAGACAGAAGCACTTCTATTACAATAGATAAAAATCAATAATGCCCTACATCTACAACCTGGATATTTCTAGTCATAATTCTAAAGTAGAATCTTAATTTCTTAGAATCTTAATTGTCAGCTGGTGCTGACAGTTTTTGAGATGTCATTACTAAACTGATGTTCTGAAGAGCTTCAAGGCCAAGAGCCGATTTCTTTGAGAGATCTTGGGATATTAATATGCTTGCTTTTTTTATATTGTTGCTGTTTCTTTGGATGATTGCAATACAAGCAATATTCATCAATAAAATTCTTAGCTTTGGCTATGCTTCCTGTATAGGAAGACCATAGGGAGGTAACAATATTACCCATTAACATAATTAGTTACTTAAACATTCTCATTGTTTAGATGTTAGCAGAGGCAGTGATATAGTGAAGACACTGAAGAAAATGTCTTTGGAATATTTTTAGACAATCACAATAGCAAGTCAATTTTTGACTTTCAATGTGATTCTTCCTTGAGATTGCTGCATCATTGATACAATTTTTTTTTAAATGTGGGTTTTAGAAGAGACAAATCCTGAATTTTCTTGATCTTTGACTTGTAGGAGCATAAAGATATTTTTTTAGTGTTAATCTGAGTTTACAACAATTTAAAGAATGGGCTGTTCAGTTATATTCTTGAAAGGATTTTTGTTTTCATGCTATAAAGGAGGATCTCAACAATTGGGAAATTTGGTGACTGATAAATGAACTTAGTGTGTGGTAACCTACCATAATTCCCATTAATGATGAGGGAGGCGGGCAGGCAGGGAGGGGTAGCTCTCAATGTTGTTTGCAGAAAATCTGGCTCATAAATTCTCTATTGCAAAGGACATGTTTGTATTATGTTTGTGTATAGACACAATGAAAGTTTTGCTGATAATATCTCACAATACTTTTATCCTTCTCTGAATTTGCCTGCAAAAAATATAGTTCAACTTGATGAAATCTTTGAGTTGATGATACAAACTAAATGCCATAAGATATCAAATACTTTTATCTAGTCACAATTCAAAATGTCCATTAAGAACATGCTATTCTCCAGCTGAACACAAAATTTTCCACAGCAGTTTTATCTTAAAAGGCATTTAAAAACTATTGAGGCCGTTATCTTTTAACAATTTTATTTGCATTTTTACTATGCTATTAAATTTACATTTTGTTAATTTTGCTGTCTGTAGAATCTTGCACTTAGATATTGTAAACTTCTCTAAACAGCTAATGTTTCACATTTTAGGATGGTTTGGGTGATAACTTTTAGTAAAACGGATGGCAGAGACTCTAAGGCATACATGATACCAGCCATTAGGCAAAATGGTTTCAAGCTGCAAGCCTTTATTGAGATCTGATGCTGCTGGGAAGTGAAGGAAACTTTCTATATTTGTTTTTAGGGTGCTCTTTAATTAAAATTAAGAATGTATATGGGAATTGCAAATAGAACTGAAGTGATTCTAAGGGGCAGGGAGTAATGTTAAATGTCAGGTCTCTAAGGCAGTTTTCAGGTAAGATACTTTTTGGTATTCAATAATACCTATAGGAATGATTCAGGAAACTTAGTGAAAATATTTATTCTAATGAGAAGATCATTATGAATAAAAACCAGAGTGACTGACTTTGATTTTGTTTCATTTTCAGAGAAGCATTATTTGTGCTTTAAATAATTTTGGAAAGGCAAACTCAATAGCCTCACGTTCCTAGTTCTTCCAAACCAATACTAAGAAGGACTTGGAATCACATTGTTATTGACAGAAGTAAACATGGTATTAACAAAATTAGTGGCATGGTAAGTGCAGAATGCTAAATATATATTTGCAAGTATAGTTGGAATATACATCAGGGGAGATATAAGGATTTCCTATTTCTTGTTTGTAAATTTTGCACAACATGGCAATTCAGAGGTTGAATGACCAATCAATAACTTGTCCACAGGCTGATTTTACTCTGGAGTTCATCCATATTACAGCTGTTCAGAATTCACGAAAGACCAAATAGGTAGTATGTATCAGTTTTGTAGGTGTCCATTTCCTCAAGTTAACAGGAAAAGAGTACCCCTTTGAAATACTATAGAGTACTTATTAGGATTGTTTATCTATAAAAATCCCAGTCTGTACTTGTCCAGACTATGATTGTGTGCCCCTAAAGAGATTCTGGGTGAAAATAATACAGTAAGAATAGCAGAGTAAGTGCTCTGCCTGATGGATGCTGTGGTCCCCACCATGCCCATGGTGGCTAAGGCTGTAGGGATGGTGACAAAAGGAGGATGGTCCAGATGTACTGTGGCAGGCAGCTGCAATGCCATCTGGGAGCCTGAACCTCCTAGGGCCAGACTGGCATGCAAAGGGCCTTGGATGTACACGCTGCATTAAGCCATCCAGGCACCTTCTCATCCCCACCTTGTATTGGAAGGTCCTTGGCCTTAGGGTCTCCCTTCCTGAATAGACTATTAGGCAGGCTATGTTAGTTCCCCTCTTGAAAGACAGTTAGCAATCTCTGTGTATGCTGGTTTTTACCCAAGGAATTTGGATTGGTTGATGTATTTAATGGATATCACTGAAAACAATAAAGAAAATATTTAGAAATATAAGTAGATTAAATTTATTTACTTTATCCTGAGAACTACTGAATCAAAGTAAACTGGTAGCGAATAGATTTGTCACAAGTAAGTTTATACATCTGTGAAATTGCCTCTCTTCCTTTTCTCTAGCACAGCGTATATTCCATTGAGTATGGGATGCTGCTTATTCACTGCTTTTATCTAAAATCCAAAACCAAATGACCTTGCAAGAGCAAGGTGGAGAAAAACAGGTTCTTTCCGCTGACAAAAATGATTTGGAATTGTCACAATATGTCTTAATAAGGAACTCATAACGCTGAGAATGTCTAAACAGGATTTCAAACTGTAGAGTAGAACTGCTGAGGGAGAATAGAAAAATGGAAAGGTTGTGATTAAATATGGTGGTGTTATTGCTTCTGCAGACAAGAGGAAACCTTTATTTTTTATTTTTACTTTTGGTCATGATCTTCACAGCTATAAGATTGCAGAAAATATCCCAAATGTGTCCTTTAAAATCCCTTCTTCTGGGTGAAGCTGTTGAATGAAGAACAGCTGTTTGCATCCTAAGTGAGATGGATTGTTTCAAGTGAAAAAACAGTCTCGAAATATTTTTTCAAATGAAAAATGTATGCTGTTGCCAACATCCTCAGTGTTTGATATCCCTCCAAAAAGGAAGGCTATAGTAGCCTGCTACGGCACTTCGTTAAATACTTTTTTTCTGATACAAGTCACCTGAGGAATACTTTAGAATGCTGTTCAGTTTCCTACTTCATTTATTCAAATATGTAAGAAATACAGTGGAAATTAGACATGAGTTCATAGAAAAAATTATGGTAAAATAACATCAGGACTGCATAATGAAATGGATCCTTGGCATGAACAGTAGAGTTCTGAAAGAGAGCTACAGTTCCCTCGGTCTACATTCGCATCTTACTTGCCTTGTATTTTGTCTTATTTCCTCACTGAATTAAGTCCCCACCCAGAAAATCATTTAGCATGACACTTTTTAAGCTCAGTTTCATCTTTCCCACTGGAAATTTGAGTGAAATGATTTCTTTTAGAAAGTCATAATTAACTGCTCTTAAGTAGGCATGAGGAATGGATAGACTTTGTACTCATTTCTGCTAAATTTTAGTGGGCAGCATGGTATGGTTTTTGACATTGTTTCTTTAGCTTATTGCCTTATGGGCTCTGAAATAAACTGAGAGTACTTTGAAGAGAGTATGTTGAATGTACTGAATGTGAGTGAGTTTTATGCTGGTTAGCTGACTTCTCTTATTTTATTTACTTGTAGAAATTTCCCTTCTATTACAAAATGTCTGAAATATATTTCATTGTAAGTGTACCTCACCAACTAATATTTCATTCTTTAGGATAGCCCTGCCCTTGCAAACACAGCATACAAGTTGCAAATGAGCAATACCATGAGCTTGTTTGTAGAACAAAGGCTCAGACAGATAATTTGAAGATGCTAAAATGCCATTGTACGATCTGCCTCAATGTACTTTCAATGTTTTATTCCTCATTTTCATCGTGCCTTGCCTTGATGGTCAAGGTTAAATGAAATTGTTTTTCTTGCAGATGGGGGAGGACAATTTTTACTAGACCTTTCAGTTCAAGATCTCAAACTTGTTTAGCTTTGGATCATATCAAAAAATGTGTCTGCTTAGCTCAACACTTTCTAATAGTTGATATTAGTAGGGAGGATAAAATTTCTTATAGAGAAATATGTTTTATTTTAAATGTTAAAATGGAGTAAGTTATATTAGCTGCTATTTTAAATCCACTTAAAGGTAGTAGATATACAAAAAGAAATAATATTATTTTAAACTCATTCAGAAGGTAAATCATGTTATAAACATGTCAACCTGTCCCCTGTGGAATTTGATGGTTAACTTAACCTGGCTAAAGTTATATTAATATAATTAGATGCATACTTTCAATATTCACTTGTGTTTAACTCAGAATTCTTTTTTAAAGAAAGAATTTGGGGGGGGGGCAACTTTGGACTTTGCTAGGTGTTTACTTCAGTTTAATTCTGAGAACTCTTTCATGTTTCTGCCAATGTAGATTGTATTTTGAACATGGAGATTGTCCATTTTCTCTGGTGAGTTCAGCCTTCATGGTCTTTGGTCAGGAGGGGTTCCTGCCTCCAGAGTACTGATAGGTAAATGGGTACATATCGAACATTACCTGTTTATATACAGCATGCATGGGCCAAAAGGGGTTCCCACTGAGACAAACACTCTTTTCAACAAAATGATGAATTAAACAATGTATTTTCTTATGCAGAGTCTTCTATCTCCAGAGAGTGACTGTAAAGAAGCAAAAATGAAATCAAGAACTGTAAGAAAAAGAGAATCAGACCAAACCTAGAAACAGAAAATTAATTACAGGAGTGAGAGAAATCTAACAATCCCAGAAGGAAACAGAAGATAGTAGACCTATAGTTTCTTACTATTGCACTTTTGAGTTGTAAAGAACATGTGAATGTTCTTTACATGTGTAGGATTAACTGAGGCTGATAAATGTATGAAAATGTTTTACTGCTTTGTCTAGATTTACATAGAACCAAAGAACCAGAACAGTTAAATGATGACCAGAAAGTTGGCAGAATACATCATCTTCAAATGCTGTGTACCTCCATGGCTTTGTAGAAGATCCTGACTGTTGCAACAGTCTGGAAGGAATAGCTGCAGTGCCAGAGGATTGCTGAAGTCAGGTCATGAGGAATAATTATGAAATTCTGCACCAAGGGAGCATTCTAGGGAAACTGGAAATGGAAATGGTGATTGTGGCTAGGCACTCCACAAAAGCTGTCAGGGGAAAAGCGTTTCACTGAGGTTTCTTTAAAGGACCCTCCTTTAAAGATGTTTTCCCCTCCTTTTTCTGGTGAGACTATTGTTGTATATCACCTTTCTGCAACTGCTTTTGGCTCAGGTGGGTGGATTAATGGCAAAGCCTGCCAATTGTTAAACAAACTTTATGATGACTTTTTTTGTTCTGTACAGAATGGATTTAGTTTTTTCTCCCTTGTTTTATGAAGTCTACAGACTACTGCACTCTTCTCATGGTCTGTGCCAGGACCATGTGTCATTCATTTGGGAGCATGTGATCAACATGGGTAAGCTCCAGTCTGAATTATAGAGCTGATGATTGCTATTAATAAGCATGGGATTTCTATTGTTTACCATATCAGGGTCTAATGGTCATATCCACAGTCAAACTCTGTTTTTCCAAGGTCTGTTTTTCATCATACAGCCCTGTCCAAAATACCTGTAATGTGATAAAAACTGGAAAAAAAAAATATTAAGCCATTAATTAAAACTGGAAAAGAATTGTTAACACAAGTGAAGTCAATGTTATCTTAAATAACTTGTTACTGTGTGCTGTAAATATGTAAATAACACAGCTACAACATTTTGAACATTTTGTGCTGAAATATTATTAGCTTTTACTTCTTTGTGTGATGGAATTAACTCAAAGATCATGTGGAATTTTGAATTTTTTCACCATTCCTTCAGAAGACAAATCTTGTCTAAAAATAGATAAACATGAATACAAATAGGACAATGCAATCATTGGGAAATCTATGGCAGTAAGAAATGCAACAATGCCTTCTGTTAGATTTCCTTGTTTGTCATATATACCATAAAAGAAATCAACAGTAGCTTTCCTTTGGAATTTATGTTGAGAAGTACCTGACAAGAAACTGATTTATGCACTTTCTTACCACTCCACATTGTCTTTAAAGCTGCTGTCAGAAGGAAAAATAATTATATTTTTATATATGCTGAGAAATCTAAATTAATAAACATGTATCCATGTGTTTATGAGAGGGAGGTTGGGGTTTTTTATTTCCTAGCAAGCCAAACCTCAGGAATATTTCCTTTGATTTTCTATGTTGAAGCCTATCAGTTCACTTCCCCCCCCCTCCCCCCCCCAAAAAAAATACAGTTTTATGCACTAGTATAATCAGAAGCAAAAATGAAATATTTCTCTCTCTGGCAGTCAATCTATCTTTTCTCCAGTTTTACTTAAATTCAGTTTTCAAGGAAGACATTTTTATCTGAAGAGCAGTCTTTTCTAATGTGAATTTGGAGCACATTATGATTTAGTAATTTACTTTTCTCCTGTCTTAAATATTTATTTAATATGAAGATTTATTACTATTATAGCTTTTTATTCTTAAGCTTGCACTTCACTTGGACTGCAAAAAGCCCTTCTGTTTTTCTCATTTCCTCTAAATTCAAAGGTAGTCCATATTTTTTAGAACTCTGGTTCCTTATTTATCTGCCTGTCAATCATTGTGTCTCTTGAGACCACTATGAAATCGGGTCTTTTTAGTTCTCTGTACAGCTGAAGTAATGAAGTTCTGCTCTGGGGTAGTGCAGGTCAAAATTTGACCCTTGCAGTTTATCACCCAACATCCTTCTGGAATTAAAGGACTTTAGCTCCATTTATCTACTTATTTTTAACACCCAGATCAAAGCAAATATATCTCTGAAATTTAGTATAATCTTTAAGTCTTAAAAAGGAAAAAGATGGAAAGTCATTTGCAGGAAGAACTTATAAATACATTAGTAGACTTAAAGGGAAATATATTCTTAACTGAGACAAAAATCTTTTGTTTAAAAGAACTGTTCTCATGCTCTATCCCATTCCCTTACAATTCCTTAAGTAAGTGTTCAAGTGAGTGCTATTGGCTACATGCAGACAGTGTGCTGAAGTGGTATTGAGGCATTGGGGATGTTGAAGAATAAGACCGAGGGGTGTAGGGTTGTTTAAAGTCCTCCATCATTAATGGAGAAGTGAGAATTTTTAATTACACAGTTCCAAGGGGCTGGACTTCTTTTTCAAATGTTGCCTTTGTTTTCTGTCTATCCTGCCATAATTATTTTTCTGAGAGAAGCAGAGTAATGCCTGTACTACGCTGGATGCAAAAATGGAGTTGCAGCCTTGAGCTCCCCTTCTCTTTCTGCTGCACTGGGGATGGAGCCATACAAAGCCATGAATGAAGAGATGCTTCGTGTGGTTTGGCTAGTGAGCATTGCTGCAGTTTCTTTCTCCCTTTCTGCATCTGACACATATACAAATCATACACTTCTACACCGTAGCCATCCTTGAGTCTCAGCACCATGTCAGGGAGGGGAGCAGAAGGTACAGAACCCTGCCTTTTCTCTGAATCAACATCTATCGTCACGCACTTGGAAATAAGGAAGAGAAAGTTGTGTCCCAGTGATGGAAGGGATTTGAATGGCCATACGGTAAGGACCCAGAGTTGTTTCTCACAATTGACAACTGTTTGAGGGAGATTGTATCTGTCGTCCATCTGGGTTAGTAGCAGCGCAGCTTAATCCATGTAGGCAATTAGCAACTTCAGTCAAAAGCCTTTACCAAAAGAAAGTAAAAGCCAACAACATTGCTTTTGTGGTCCAGGCCACTGACCTGGGCATTATGTTCCAAGGTAAAGAATTTTAATGTCTAGAGTTATTTATGATTGTATTTTACCTATATTTGCTTTAATATGCTGGGATTATGAATTTGCACCAGTGAATTGTGATTTACTATTATGTGAAGTAGTAAGTGGAGTGAGTTGTCTGCTGTTTTCCAGGTATTGTTAGTCCAGTGTGAAAATAAATTATCTTTAGGATTACGTAGTGGGGTTGGTGCCAGTATTGAAAGAGGGATTTTTGTCCCCACATTCCTGCTTGAGAGAAGTGACTCCTTTTTCCTCTGGTGAGGAAGATGGTGAGACCTCAAATGGATTAACCTTCATTTTAATGTCATTTCCACCTTGTCCTTTGGGCTCTAATGACTGCAGGAATGGAGTCCTCAGCTCTGCTGGCCAGTGGCCTGTGTGGCTGCTTCTGCTCTGATGTATTTGTATGAATATGAAAAGGAAAAGAGAGAGGCTGTCATGAATCACAACCCCAGAGGAAAAAGCAAATCAATTGCAAGACTCAAGGACACCAGTTACTGAGTTAAACATCTGTTTTCACCTACACACAAAGCAGTAACCTTGGCTCATGTTCATACAGGGTCAGGGTGGGAAGACAGTTGATTTTCTTCTGGAGCATGAGATGAATAAACAAACACAACTAGTGTTCTAGCTAGATGTTCTGTTTGGAGGCAGGGAGAGAGAGGGGAAAAGTCTTGCCAGGAAAAAATAATTATATAAAGCAAGGATTAAGCTGTTCAAGAGTTTTCCTCATTCTATAAGAATCAAGAGCTTCAGTGCAGATAAACCCTTCTGCACTGTTGCTGTTCCTTAGGCAAATTGCTGTTGCCCTCCTAGTGAAGCACTCTCCAACTCTTTCTAGTATCTTTCCTCCTTTGGTGCCTCAAAACATCCTACACTACCACTCATTAAAGGGAAATCCCTTTCAAAATCTGCTTCTGGTTTTTGGCTTTACTGCTAGGCAAGATTAAAATGTGGAAAAGAGATCTTCTGCTGATCAGTTTAGTAAACAGGATGATTAAGATCTAAATAAGATTATTTTCTGCTGTGTGGGGTTGATGACCACAGTTGCAGACCTGCCATAAAGAGTAGCTGTTGCTCTTGTTTCACCTGCAGATTGCTCTCAGAGGATAAAAACTAAGCCACTGTTTGCCTTTATAAAGCAGCCAAGTAACTTCTGTAATGACAGACTAGGGGAATCTTCTCCCTACCCGTGTACTCTGCTAAAAAGAATTGCTCCTTTGACATGCTGCCCTGGACGTGAATCCAAGTGTTCATATCGCCTTCACATTCTGCAACACAGTGACAGGCAATGTGATTGCATGCTTCTTGACCAGGTGATCCAAAAGACAGATAGCAACATGGATGACATCTGGACAGTGTCATCTAATGAGCCCTAATTCCAATATAAAGCTTCAAAAGACATGGCCAGCCTAGGGTACTTGTCTCCCTAAGTTCTTGCATCCTTCTGCAGATTAATTCAGGGACCTGGAAAAAAAGGTTGGTCATTCTGAAATCCCAAAATTTCTGCTTTAGTCTTCTATTCTCATCTTCGCTCCTGATTCATGAAACCATTATTTAAGAGGCAATGTTTTTGGAAGTGGCTGTTTTTCCTTCTGTTTTGTGACAACAGTGCTGTTTATCAGCCCTTTCACAAGAGCACCTCTTCCTAGGGCAGCACTGTACATGCAGTGTGTTGGCAATCAGACAATATTTATTGTGTTCCTCATGCTGATGGAAGTCAGTGAGCAGATACTTAGTAAAGAGGCTCATGTTTTGTAGTTTTTTGAAGCAAGGCTCAAGAGACATCTTTTGTACGTAAATGCCGTATGTGCCCTGAAAACCTCTTCTTAAAACAGTAATTTGCAATGCTATACCAAAAGAATTAGTGAAGACAATGAAGTAAAATTAGTCCATATGTGCTCATCAGCAGACTCCATATATGAAATTGCCAGGATCCCATCTCCATGGAAATTTGTTTTAGGAAGCATATCCAAGGAAAATGTTCAGGTTACCCACTGATGGCAAAGAAACTGAGAACCACTGTGCAGAAGACTTTCAGATAGGTCATCTCCACAGAATATGGCCATAAACACAGCATGGCTACAATTCAGATTGGTCAATAGCCACCAAAAGAGCAAAGCCTCTGTGAAGTCAGTCTGATATGCTCCTTATCCTCATGTTCAGAAGGCCACAAGTCTTGGTGCTTTTTTTATAATTAGAGGTGGCTATCAGTCAGAACCCAGACTCCGGCATAACTGCTAATGATTTGCATTTCTTGTGCCTATGGGGTAGAAAGCAAACTGACTGGGAGAGAGAAAGCTTGGGAAGGATAGTGGGTCTTCTTGGTTTGTTACTCTGATCTTTGAGATTTTCTTGAAAACAGGCTGTTTTTCTGTTAGGCCTGCAGTACTGCAGTTAGATACCTGAGCGGTGACTGAACCTCGTGACTGGCACTTACTGTGTCTCCAAGTGTATTTTCTTGCCCATCATTAGTGTTATTGCAAAGTCAACCAGCAAAAAAAGACATCCTTGCAAACTGGGGGCTGCAATGACTGTGAGTTGTTGTTACTGCTAATCTAAACTTTCTGTGTAGGGTTTGATAGCTCACCCAGTGAACAGCGTGTCACTGAGCCTTCTGCTCTTGGTTACCTCCTGCTTTTACAATTTCACCTGAGCCTGTATATATGTAAAAATAACATCAAGAAGGTGGAGATAATACATAGATATATAAAGCCTTAAGAAATAGGCTATTAATGCAGAAATACAGCTATAAACCTATTATTTATCTGCTCTTTCCTTAGCACGCATTATTGAGAGGTTATCTATTAGATTTTCATCCACACTATCTACACAAAGAAGACAAAGAAATGTCAACAAAAATGTAAGTATTCTACAAACAAGTAACCAAAACTTTATATTTCTGGAAGGGTGTCTATTTTTCATTTTCTGTCAATTTTGTTAAATTATCTCTTCTCTCAAAATAAATGGGAAGGATGCTCAAAACTTTCCAAGTAACTGAGTATGAAACTGAGTTTTTTCTTGCGGGCTCATGGATCTAGTGTAGTGAAATGTTGGATTTGTGCTGAGGAGAAGGCCAATAACAAACTGATGTTTACAGTTGCTCCCAGGACAGTCAAGGACTTTTCAGCTTCTCTGCTGTGCCAGTGTCTGCAGGTGCAGGAGAAGCTGGGAGGGGGCACAGCCCCAGTTACTAGTCTAGGATCCGACCTTAGGTTTAGGATTAAGACCCAAACTGGCCAGTGGTATATTGCATATCATGCACGTCATACCCAGTATAAAGATGAGGCTCTGTCCAGAAGTATTCTCCCTGGCTCCAGGTCATCACCTCTCTCTCTGAGTCATGTCTCTCAGGGTTGTCTCACTCTCTTGGTCAGCTCTTGGTCTCGAACCCTCAGGCTCTTATCTCCTTTCCAGAATTGGAGTTTCAGGATTCTCTCTGCTCCACAATCATTAGCCAGGAATGGGCTGAGCCTTGCTCATTGGTAGTGAGCAGTTTCATTGTGTATCACTCATTTGTATTTTTGTATATATTACTAATATTATTACCATTATTACTATCACTATTATTTTCAATGTTGTTATATTTAGTTATTGTTCTTATCTCAACCCATGAGTCTCTTTTCCCTTTCTACCCTTTTAATTCTCTCCCCCATCCCTGGGAGAGAGGAGGGTGCGTGAGTGGTGGTTGTGGTGTTTTGCTGCCAGCCAAGGTAGAAACCATGACAATTATTTTTTTCACAGCCCTGTTTTGTGTTTAAAGAAAAGTTGTATTGGGGTGCAAAACTTGTGGAACTTGGCAAAGAACTCATAATTAGTGGATTATATGTCAGTATCTCAATACTATAGATGCATAAGCCACACAGATGAAGAGAGACCCATTTTTGACATAGTCCAATTCCAAGAAATAATATTTACATCTTCCAAACATTTATTTTTAGACATTCTTTTGATGATTTATTGTTTTATAAAATGGAGTTGATTAAAGAAGTCACCAATCATGCATAAATTGATGGTGTGGGTTTTGTGTGCTAAGTTTCAACTAGACAATGAAGCAAATTTACTATAAGTTCTGTAGACACAAATTGGATTTGTGGGTCACCCCCAGAGATTGTCCATGATGTTAGAGGAAAACCCTTCTGTAAAGGATTCATTCTGGAATAGACAAATGCACTGTATTAATATGGAAACCTTTGGTGCGATTTAGGCCCCTCCATGATAGTAATACTGATCTTGTTCTCAGTGGAAGCAATATGAATTTTGCCATTGAATCAGCGAAAAAGATTTAACTCAAGGTGCTTAATAAACGTGACAGAGAACACATTTACAGGCAATCCTCAGATAACTTCAGACTCCTAATATTTATCTCATGTATCTTCTAAGCAGGGTAGTAGACTGAAGTGCAAGGTTATAAACTTTGACCTGAGGTACATCCTCTTTTTTTTTTTTTTTTTAACAAATGTCTCTTTGGGTAGCGAAGAAGGAATAACCTATGTGTTTTTAACGGAAGGACTTACAAATTTCTGTCCCTCAATCTGTTAACCACTTAACTCACAATCCTGTGTGTAATGCTATTGTAAATACATAAGTAATCACTTCAGCCTTAAGCTGCGTACACTGCTTAAATAACTTAGGAATGTATTACTTCCCTAGCAGTGACTATGGCCTGCAAAACACATACAGAGCTGCAGCTTCCTATTTATCTTCATTATGTCTGCTGACAGATTTCAGATAATAAGTATTTTATTGTCATCTCTGAAGCAACCAGCATTAAAATAAGTATAGTGACTTCCCACTTCTACATGTGAGGCTTTATTGAATGAGCTCCCAATGGCCTGGATGCCTTGCCTAATTGTTTTCTTTCGGGAAAGCAGTTTATGAAGGGACATTTCAGAAACTGCAAGCCAGTAGCCAGGCCAGTGGCTCAATGAGTTTTACACTAGTTCTGGAGACATGCTAACAGTGTTGGCTGGATTAAGAGTTACTAAATGCTGCAATCACTGCTGCGGGCATGGAAGGGATAGGAGGGATATTGAGAAAAAGATAAAAACAGTATCACTGATTAAAAAGAAAAAAAGGCTTCTCATACTTTTTGCTAGGGATTTTTGACTTTTAGAATCTGACATTGATGGATTAGAAATAAAGCAGTGAACATCTCTACTAAAATGAGTTGATAAACATCAACTATTTCAGTTGTGACTTCAATCTTTGTGTCTCAGTTATTAGAAAGTAAAGAATGACATTTATTTAAAGCTTATTTTTAGGACTGCACTTGAGACTACATTTGGACAGAATTTAAAAGTGAGACGAAAGTGCTCACAAGTTAGATGTTGTTTTCAATTAGTAATTTAAATCTACCTTAAACATGCCTCATAGTTGAGAGGAATTTAAAATGTATATAAAATTCAGTTCTACTTGCAATTAATAAACTAGAATAGTTATTTCTGATTAGTACACACCCAACATTTCAGGAGGAGACCTTACCATCTGTAGAAAAGAAGGATGTGATAGCTGGTATGAAGGAAACCAGCTTTGCTCTTTTTTTCACCTTCCAACTGGTTTTTCAACTTAGAGCAAACATATTACTGAACTGAAATAACCAGACAGCAGAAGGAACTACTGGGGACAAAAGCTAGTTTAACACTCCAACAAATTCTGCTTTAAGATTATTAGTCAGTGACTTCCTCCAGCTGAGCGGTTCTGCTTCCCTCAAAGCAGTAGCAATGCATTGTCATACACAGAGATGTTTTTTTCATACATGGTAGCAAACTTGGAGTTCCATAAGATGTGCTCAAAGTTCAGTCTTTTATATGTAAAATACATGCATTAGAAGGTCTGTATTTTCTTTTGTTTGTTTTATAGCTTGTTTACTCTTAAGCTTTGTGATGGTGGTTGCTGTCCATTGTTGTGAGTATTTTTTTGTCAGTGCTGTATAGTCTGACAGGACCTCAGTGCTAGCACATCTTTATCTAGAAGGCTTCAGTCTTACTCTTCTCTTATAAGGAATTACCACAAGTTTGACTAAGGCTTGGCAAGGTTTATAACCGTAAGGATGGTCCTCGGGTGGCTGCTCTGCCAAGGTGCTAGTGTGCATATGCCTGTCAGAAAGCGCTCTTTTGGTCGGCAGAGTCACATGATTTCTTCTGTGGTCAGAAGGGTGTACACTGTCCTAAACCTGCACGGGAGACTCTGTCTGCACCACAGCCCTCCTCAAGCGTTGTACGTGGCCTGTCCCCTGATCTGCATGTTCACATTCCTCTGTCATTGGCCATGCACCAACTGTGCTTAATAAATTTATCTCCATTACTTACTTTTGACAGGACTGTGTATCTTGTTAACATTCTCCTGACCTTGTTAGCACTTTCATCTTTTATAAACAGTTCATCTATCAGTCACAGCTCTAGGAAGTCCCTTTTGGTTGACACTTAAGGCAAAGCTTTTATTTGAGCAGTGTATGGTCTGAGCTATGCTCAAGTGAAACTGACACCAGTGATACAAAGTGTACCCCAAAATGAGTGTTGCAGTAATTTAGGATGGCCTAATTTTAATTTAAACTGTGGTAAAAAAAAAAAAAAAGTATCCATGAAGAGACAGGAATACTTTCTTTTTCTTCAACATATAATTAAACCGATTTCTTTATGGTTCTTTATTTGATGGAAAGGGAGCATCTCTGTTGTGTGTATTGCTGTGACAAATAATACACGGCAAGTTTAAAAAGCGGTGGTATCTTTTTTTTTTTTTTTTAAATAATGGCCATTTGACAGCTCTGTGTAGAACAGCTCACATCACTGTAAACTGGGGTTTTTTTGAATGTACATTTTACACCATAAGTATTCATCCAAGCATATGCATACCTTTAATATGTAAATTATATACAAGCCTATTAAAAGATTCCTCCATATATTTTCAAATCTCAGCTGAAAAAAACAGGAGTGATAATATAAATTCATCAGAAAATTCTGTAATAGGGCAAATAGCAAAATGGCTCCTGCATTGATAACTGACTAATTTTAATGGTGGTTGGCTGTGTGGTTGACTAAAAAGCTGAGACATGATCTGAACCTGATTTTTGAGAGAGAGAAAGGTAATTACAAATTTTATCACAGTTTTCAGAAGTGTCCTGATAATTTTAAATATTTATAGATGCTTTCGGTATGTATATAACATACATGTGTACAAGTGCATATATCAGAAGACTGCTATTAAGACTGTAACAGAAAAGTGTGATGGGAAGCTGGGAAGATAGAAACCACCAGACTTGACATTTGATTCAGTAATATGGAACTGCCACTTTCCCCCCTCCACTTGCATATGCTTTTTGTTAAAGTCTGTAATTATCATGATTACAGACCCCTTCATATTCAGTGCAAAGAACAGAAAGTGCTCCCACCATGTGTGTGACTGTTTTGTTTCCTCTGTGCAGCCCAACACTTATTTACTGTTCATTTGTTCTCTGAAAAGATTTAACAGATTTCTTCATGATCTATTCTTTTGTATCTCGTCATTTTTATATTTGGAAGGGCTTTTGTAAGGATCATTTTCTTTGGGCTCATCTGCCTTAGTTAATTCTTTTTTGACAGGAAACAAAATTTAGCTGGAGAAGGGAGCTGAGAAACTGTGTGGGGGGTGTGTGTGTGTGTCACACTCTTGTCTTGAAGAATCGCACTTCTGTTAGTGATTAAACCAGCAGTCCTTTGGCAGGTCTAAACAGGCAGGGGCAGCAATTACACTCTCTTCCTGGTCTTCCTGGCCAGATGAGCAAGGGTAGGTGGTTGTGATGAGAAGCAGGAAAAACTGGAAGAGGTATTTTACTTTTCATGGAGGGGAAGAGGCCATCAGGTCAGTTCATGGTTTCAGCAGCCTGCACGGGATGCAGTTGAGACCCTCCGTTTCAGCCCTCTGCAACATCCGTGACTTATGTTGCCATGAAGGACTCCGGGCTGAATTCCTGGCTGTGCTCCCTTTTTCTTTGGCTTTTGTGGAGTGAAACATTGATCTCATGTTTTCAGCTCAGAAAAAATTCATAGTTTTGGGATGTCTGTGTTTTTCTCATGACCAGGGTTATTTTAGATCATTTTACAATAAAATCCAGTAAACACAAAGACAAGTGTTCCTTCTGTGAATGCAGTACTAAGCAATATATTAGAGAGCTGATGCAATTTTTGATTATTTCTGGGTTTTGTTGCACATTGTTTGTTTGTCAGCTAAGGGTTTGCTCACATTTTTCATGTTGATAATGACCTTCCTGATTTGAGTTAAAAACAAATGGAGCAGAGCAAATTACTAAAGCACCCAAGCATGCTCTCAGCTTTGCCACACTGAAACATTTGTTTATTCTGCAGGGCTTCGGGAAGGCAGCCCAAAGGCTCTGCAAGATTGAGAACAACTATAAAAGATGGAACAGGTGAGAATGCCTGACCTTTCCCTGTAGTAGCTCTTAATATGTCACTGCTGCACCTTTGGAGCACTTTTGTAAATTATGTGCATGCCAAACAAACTAAAAGGGATGCAGACTGTGTGTCAATGAGATGGCAATATAATTACTTGTTGTAGATGATGCTCAACAGTACTGCATCCATCTGCTGATTAAGTGAAATGAGATGTACTCCAGTTTCTTCTGGTTAGATGACAACGTATAACTGTGTGTGTCAGAATTATTGGTTACCAGAAGCATTATTCAGATTATTCCATCCTCTTTATTCTTCCCCACCTTCATTCTTTTCAGGCTTGCTGTATACACATCATAATTCCTGAATGCTGCAACCATGAACATACCATTTAAAATAGCCCTGAGATAAATGCCCCATGGGCTTTTAGTAGTCATTTAGAAAGATGACATTTTAAAAAAAAAGTTTTTAAAAAAACTCTGTTCTTTGATAACACTTCAAATGCAACAACTGAACCACGAACAGAGAAAAATAGTTTAAGAAAGCTAAAATGGTTTGCTATCTAAGGGAAATCAGCATAAATCTAAAAGAAAATTATTAGTGTGGTTTTTGTACCTCTATCCTCTGTTGAATAAGGTTGCTCAACTGTGTGTCATATAATATTTATTGCAACTACTGTTAGGATTTTGATCACAGAAACTTTAGATGCTGGAGCAGAAAGTTTAGATTTATAGTCCAATTGTCAGTGTAAAGTCACAAATGAAGTCTGAAAACAGGAGTGTGCTTGGTTTGTTGTTGATCTAGTACCGGAACACCTTCAATGCATTTTTCAGATAAACTTCCACTGAGGTTTTAAACCAACCTTTAAACTGTGTTCTTAAGCTTTCCATGATTTCACTTTGACATGTTTTACAGCATTGGCTGATGCTTTGTACATACAGTGCAATGTCAAGGAGTAGTTAGGTGTGAACAGCTGTGTAAAATTGCTCATGAAAAACAGTGTTATTATTTATCTTTTTTCCCATCTCCCCATGTCTTTTTAGTGTTGTGCTATCTGTGACAAAGCAACAGATGTCTTTTATGTAACAGAGTGGGATTGCCTTAAATGAGCAGGAGTCCTCCACTGGCTTATGAAGTGCCATACAGATGGGAGAGAAAGCACTAAGTTTGAACAGTCATGTCACTCTGCAAACAGGTAATGGGGATGGTTTTTTGCTGGACTTGGCAAGTGTGAACACTTCTGCAGAAGTTGAATCTATTTTATTTCTGCAGCATTTGTACTGGAACAGAGATCACATTTTTCAAACCTCCAGGAGTGTCCAAGTGTAAATTATCTGGAATATATTCCCAAATTAAACATCTCCCATGGGGCTTTCTGGTTAAAAACCCTATAAAGATTAAAAGCTAAAATGTCAGAGTGAAAACTTAAGTGTACTGGATACGCGTGGCAGAGACCTAATTTAACCTGCTTCTGAGGTCTTGACGTCTCTACTACAAGGTTGCTGTTGTTAACTGTCCTTTATGTAAATCTAGTTCCTTCGTCGCAGCCCCAGAAATCATGAAATATCTGTATGCAATTACCTTGAATTTTATAAGATTCTACCTCTAAAGTCGTGCTGGTGGAGATGTGCTGAAGTCATTTCTTAGAACCAGAAACATTAGAAAATCAGAAATTTCCATAAATAGTCTGGGTTTATTAGCTATGGTTCAGCGATGCTATGAATGCAGACCTACCTACCTACTGCTGGTCCAAGCTGTTCATACAAAGTTCAGTTTCATCATTTACATGTACCAGATGGGTCTGCTGCAAACTCCTGTGTCTGTAGTCCCTGTTCCACTGGGTAGTATCAAAATTTAAATCTACTTTGCCTGTGACTTCTGTATGCTGAGAGGCTGGAAAAGAAGGTGAATATGGTATGCTGCATATTCTGTGTACTCATGTGCTGCAAATCAAGGGCTCAGCTGAACTCCCTGTACCAAAAAAAACCTTTAGAAGACTTTATTAGAGATCATAGTGGTGAGACTACACAGCCAACCTTTTTTAAATGACAGCTTGGTTGAATTTAGACACAATTCCTTCTTCAAAGTTAATGTTCTGCAGGATAGCTGTGAAAAAACGAAACTGTCTCAGAAACAGACTGCAGATGGCAGAACCAGGCATCTGAAGCATCAGAAGACATGTAACCCTTGGGTAAGGACAGAGAAACCGAAAGAATCTCTCTGAGACTTGGTACAGTATTTTAAGTCCAACTGGTAACCGTAGGCCAAAATCAAAAATATAATAGAAACCACAAAACACAGTTCCCCTCCACACCCAAGTAATATTTTCCCTTATATAAACAGCTCCAGCTTCAAGCTGGCCAGGGAAAGTGCACTGCTGCCTCATATGTGAACCACCTTTCACATTGCCCTTGGATTACTCACATAAAGCCTGGTGCAGATTGCCCAGTGTTATGCAGGAGAACCATGGGAAAAATTGGACTTCTTCAAAAAATATTTAGTGTCTTAGACAAGCAAAAATCACACTGGTGTCTCGGCTGGGGCTGTTATCCACTCCCACAGGAGTTCTTTAGAGGTGGAGCTGCTGTTGCAGCAAATCCAATACAACAGCTGCAGTCTTCTGTCAAGACCCAATTCCCAAATGAGCCTGCCTTTCTTGACTGGCTCAGAAACGTGGCAAAAGCTTTTGATCAAGTGGGCTTAAATCCCCTCAGTCATGCCAGACATTTTTCTATTGCAAATGCAGAGATTCTCGGTGAGGTTCCGTTTGGCTTCTGGGCACAAGAAGCCTTGGGGAGTACATTTTCCTCAAGCCTTTGAAGACGTAGTGAAACAAGTGCCTTTTATAAGAAAACACTGGATGGGAGGAGGGAGGTCAACAGGTACCTAAGAAGATGAAGACTATTCAACAATGGAAGGTAACTTTAAAGAGTATGTGAGGATGAGAAGTGTATAAGAAGTAAAGAAAATAGAAATGTCTATGAGCGTAGTTAAAGGAAAAAGCAGCTCTTTCAGATCTTCAGGGATTTGAGGAGAATGTTTCATTTGAATTAGAAGGTGAGCAGTCCATGGAGATACTGGCAATACCAGGATGACGAAGGAGGAGTCTGAATATAGTTACTTCCCCCTGATTCCAACATAAGTTGACGACTTGAGGAGGCTGTAATGGTGGCAGGAGATGAGGAAAATGCAGAGAATAGATTTGTGCTAGATAGAGCAATCTCTCACAGTTGGCTGAAAAATCAAACTGTGTGTAAATTGTAGAAGTGGAATTAAGATGTTGTGGCTGCATTATAGGACCACATTAGAGACTGGAAAAGGACGACAAGAAGAGCAGCTTTTTCTGTTTTTAAGGCAGTCAAGTATGTAACCTTAACCATTAACAAACACCATACTTAAGGGAGAGTCTAACATTTAAAAATCACAAGGATTTCGGGCACAGCAGGACTCAAAAGAGAAAGCTTTAAACAATCAATTATAAAAGAAAAAAAGTGAAAGGTTTAGACACAGAAAAACTGGAGGGGCCCATGCAAGGTTTCTTGCTTCTGGCTGAGTGCAGATTTAATGAGTCACAAGCAGGGAAAGGCAACCTCAGTGGCAGATGTGGGGAGAGGATGCTCGGGGTTTAATTTAAAATTTCTTCTGAGGGGTAAGGTTCGGGCTGGGGCGATAGGTTCTTGCCCAGCTGGCAACCATGTGTGAGCAGGATCTGCTGTCCACAGGAGTGAACACGTGTTGCAAGCTTCTTGTAACTGCCCTGTGATTTACTGCTTCTTGCTTCATTGAAAACGTGAGATCTGGTTTTGGTTTGGCTTGCGACACAGGATTTCAATAACTCAAGTGGCAAACTTGTCAGCATATAATATGAGCCTTTCAGTCAAAATACATGCTTGATTGTATTTAGTTGGGATTTTTAAGGCTGCTCTTGTTAATGTGTACTTGTATTTTGTAATAGCCCTTTTGTCTCTGAGATGCTGGATTGAAGTGTCCAATTCCTCTTTGCTTGCGTTATTGATATACTTCTGTGATCTCTCCATATTAATTTCCCCTCCAAATTAAGCATTTCTAGTCGTTTTCAGCTAGAAAGCTCCTGATGTCTCTGAATAATTTTTTTTCTTTGTCCTTTGGGCTCTTCTGTTTTTGCTCCATTTCCCTGGCACCAGTTGATGTCTGGAAGTAGAGTGCTGAATCCTCACTTGTGACTAGCTCAGGAGGATGAAGCCTGTCACTGTTGCTCCTTAGAAAGTTCCTACAGTTTACATAGAGGACCTACAGTTCTAAGTTACAAGGTGGTCAAAAGACTGGCAAATGAGAGGTAAATCAAACGCTCCTGTCTTGCTTACCACATTTGAAGGATTTTACCCCAGAGCTGAATAACATAACAGAATTCAAACACACATACCCTTGATGAGGATTCCTGGCTATCATTCAGCCCTGTCAGACTTACTGTACAGTAGCTCTGACAGAGCAACACTGAGTCTGGAAAGCCTAGATGTTTCCATAGCACATATGCACAGAGAGCTAGTACCATACTTCTGGAAAATGTTGGGTTTATTGTGCACACATGGTGCAGTGTATTCACTCATGCAACATATCATAGAATCATAGAATCATTAAGGTTGGAAAAGACCTCAAGGATCATCAAGTCCAACCCAACACCACCTAGCTCACTGACTCATGTCCCTAAGCACCACATCTACATGTTTCTTGAACACCTCCAGGGATGGTGACTCCACCACCTCCCTGGGTAGCCTGTTCCAGTGTCTGACCAGTCTTTCAGTGAAGAAATTTTTCCTAATATCCAGCCTAAACCTTCCCTGGTGTAACTTGAGGCCATTTCCTCTTGTCCTATCACTTGTTACTTTAGGGAAGAGGCCAGCACCCACGAAGGGTTTGGATTTACTGCACATACCCAATGCAGCAGATATTAATATTTTCCAGCTGGGACTTCCTTCAAAGAAATATAGCAGCTTTAACTTTCTTTTTCTAAATAGATAGGCTGCCTCCTCCTTCCTTGAACCATAAGGATACAAAAGGATCCTCAGCAATTAGAACTATAACCTGGGAGACTGCAAGCAAGTGCCAATATTTTCTGCGTACTTAAGATTAAGACAAACTGGCCACTGTATTAAGTGACTGAAACACCCTAAAGTCAAAAGTAAGAGAAGACAGCTGTAGTATTTATTTCTGGTTAATGTGACAAGATCTGTTTTACACCTTCACCTGTGGTTTGTCTCAAGTAAAACTGAAGCTCCTTGTCTCTGGTATCAAATTAAAAAACACATGAGGATTTGGTCAGAAAATTCAGTAGAAATTTTACTTTGTACAGGTAATATTTTAGTACTGTTAGAACTGGCTTAAGGTTTCAGCTTTTTTTTTTTTAAAGATATTTAGTCAGTAGAAACTGAACAAATGTTGGCAGAAGATTTAATACTCTACTCTAGTAAGATTACGATGTCTCAGCTACATCAGTTCCCATCTTCTCCTTTCCATGCTATCTTCACAGCAATTAATCAGAAAGTGGTGTTAATCTCTGCTTTCGTCAGTCGAACAGAATTGCTAAATACATGTGAACAAAAGTTTCATATTTACCTATTTAGGCTCAGAATCCAGCAGCACAATTTTAGTTTTTGCAGTGCTTGGTGGGACATTCTTCTGAAATCTCTGCCAGGCCTGGAACTTTTAGATACACCTAACTTTCCCCCAGCCCTTGTAAGCAGCATTAAGTGCTCATGACCAATAAAAAGTGTGAACTTTGAACATTTCAAGGTCATATTTTTGGTATGAAACAACTGGAGTTAGCCCAATTTATTTACCTTTGTCTCCCATATTTGTTTCTTTTAAATTTTTCCTTCATGTTATTAGGTTTGTTACTTATTCTGGTGCATTTTTTCCCTGAAAGATTATATTGTCACGTTCTCATTTTTCTTATCATCTTCAAATGGCTGGTATTTGTTCCTCCTTTTCTTTCTTAGTTTTCTTGTTATCTTTTTTCTCTTTGCTGAGCTGTTCACCGGATAACCTCTGATCGTTTAGTAACTTTGGTTTGCAGAAACTTGCTGGCAATGGCTTTTGCCTCAGTATTTGAAGAAATGAAAATATGTTACCAAAGACGTTTCTGGGCCCTGCCATGCAATTTCGTTGCACTAGATGTCACTGTTATACTTCTTAAAATATGGTGGCTATATTTTACTGCAATACGACCTCATGCTCTGAAACTCTTAAAAGTCTGTGATATGTGAGAAAGTACAACCAGTAGAGTATTTTAACAGCACACTGCTGCCTGAAAGTATTCTTTTGTTTTGGTTTGTGCCTAAGCCATTACTCATGTATAGAGAATGGAAAATATTTCTTCTCTTCAGAGCCAAGGACATCCTAATCACTGTGGATGTGAATGCTCTTCAAACAATTTCAGTGCAAATGCTTTTTAGTCTCCAAAAGATTTGTGGCAGTGAATGATAATAAAAATAGTCCCATAATTGCCAAGTTGGCTAATGAAAAGTAGAAGCTTTACTTTGTCTCTCTGTTTTTTAAATGCACCAGGATAAGCCAAAAGAAATGCAAAGCCGTTATATTGATAGAAACTACTAGTCTACAAGCAGATGAACACTCATACCTGGCTTCCTCTTTGACTAACCTTCTACCTAAAGGCGTAAAAACCTGGTAGATGTTAATCCTGGATGAACGTTGCTTCCACTATCTGAGAAATATTAGATTTACATGATATGCAGTTATTGATAAGACTAATTTGTCTTAAGGTTGAAGATTTGTTCTGAGAAAGACCTGGTTTTGCCCTTGAAATTTTCTCTGTCTTTGGCCTATGTGTGCACTCCTTGGGCTCTCCTCAGCTGGAGGTGCATGCCAGAGTTATGCCTGATACAAACACATTTGCTGAGGCTTACCTGCTTCTCTAGTCTAGCTTTCTCCCTTTTATCCACATGCTTGACACCATGGCAAAGTGTTCATTCCTCTGAAGTTCAAGTAGATTTATTTGCCTCTGAAATAATCCTCTGTTTTCATCTGCCTTCTGGTTGTTTCTCTCCCAGTCAGTGGTGTATCTCTTTGATTTCTACCTCTTGCTCTTTCCAGGCATTCTTTATTTATCTGCTCATGTGACCTCCATCACCCACCACTTCCGAGTATTTAAAACCAATCCAAACAACTTCCTCTCTTTTTGCAGCCTGTTAGATAAGTAGTTCAAAGGGTGTATCAGTTTTGGGAGTGTGTGCTGAACCATCTCTGTACTTCTCAACATGTAGACACCAATGAATATTGCCATGCCAAGGGAGATGATATGCTAGGACTAGTTAGATGCTGCTATGGAAAGGGGTTGCAGCTGGAATTTTTGAGCTGCAAGTGGAGCTACATCAGACAGCCTTTTCTATCTCACAATTTCTGACACCAGCAGTGCATATAGCAAACCCATAGCTACTCTGTCCCCTCTCAGGGTACACTTCCAGACAATAGCTTACCTTGCCTATGCCTAGAGACAGACAGATATCTCTATGTGTGTATTACTTATGTGAGAGAGAGAAAAGACTTAATGAAAGTAAGATGTCAATTTTTTTCGACAAGGTGTGAAATAGGTAGCATTTCATGTCATCCTGCCTTTTGTTTTTAAACTCTACACTGACAGAAAATCAGGAAGAACAAGCAGTTCACATCTCACTTGGAGCAAAGTTAGGCCCAAAGTGCTTTTTAGATTTCTTATATGCTTGAGATCCCATGTACAGAAGTTGTCATTGTCTTTGTGTATATGCCATACATGAGTATCTCTGATAATCTGTTATGTCTGCTTTCAAACTTACCTGAAGCCTTTACATCTGCTGTTTCATTAGGATTCATTCTTGAATTGTGTTATTAACTGTCACTAGTCTTTTCCTTTGAAATTCCTTTTTCCTTCGCGATTCATCAGTTCTCACACAGAGGAATTCTGATTTTCAGTACCAACATTAGTAGAAATCCAGACTGAACACTTAAAACCAGTACATAATCCCACTAAATTGTTTCCTATTCACTTAGCTGTTGTTGCATTTGAAAGAAAAGAAAGAAGTTTGTAGTATTTATAGAGCAGTCTGTACATAGAAGAAATTAATAATGCAAGATATGTCTGTTTATTTGTCTAGATGTTCAGGGAGATTTTCCTGGCTTTCAGCTAAACAAAAGCAGTGACATTTTTGGCTTTGATGTTTCCTTATGGCCAAAAAAGCACAGGAAAATGTAAAGACACTGTCTTTTCCAGCTGCTGGATAACTGAATTTGTAATATCCTTGAACATTATTATCAGGCAAAGCAGGCTATTCTTCAGCTAAAAAATCCCACTTATTATTATTATAAAAAGTGAATTAAAATTATAGAAGGGATGCTTAATTGTGCTTGACTTTCTTTAAATTGGAAAGACTTTTACCATTAAGGTTTCACGATATAGTCTTTTAAGAGCATTTTGCATCTTGATGTGCAATGTACAGCAGAGTAACTACATTCCTAGAGAGAAATAGACACTTCTCCCACAGGTATTATGTCATCATAGCAATTACCCTGAACAATAACGGGCTGTAGAGAACTAAGCTCCACTTTCTCCTTATGCAGATTCTGAGCTTCATGTCTGAACCATTTAAAAAAGGCAAATCCTTCCAGGCAGACAGTTTATTACTCAGCCAGCTGAGTGCACAGGCCGAGCACTCACTTGACTCTCACTTGACTAGGTCACTTATTTCCTCTTTACCATATGCAGTGTTTACAAAAGGAGGAGTATTCTTAAAATGAATCACAAATTTCCTAGCTGAGTTGGCATGTAAGAGATTTTTATCCAAACTACTCTAGCAGTATTAAAATCCATAATTAACTGCAGTGAGTTTGTAGCTCCAATATTCTTCTGTAGAACAGGAAACCTGTTTGGTTGTTGGCTTTTCCTCTGTGTTCAGGCATTTGATTTTCTCACTTAACAATTATTTTTTTATAGACTGTTAAATCTATACTAGTCTTGCAAATGGTGTGAAGTTATGCAGATTTGAATGTGTGTTTTCACCCCAAATATAATAAAAACTATATGTCCTTCTTAATTAAGTCCTGTCTTACCCCATCTCCACTGCAGGAAACAAGCTGGCTGTCACTGGAAGTTGTGTATGCTGCTGTAGGCTGCGTATGTCCCTGTGTATGTTTATTCTCTCCTTATGCCTGGATACCAGATGGCTCATGCAACAAGCAATTTTAGGAGTTCAGTAAGCTTGGCTGTATTTAAAACAGACTGAAGATGATGGCAAAAATAAACAGAATATGCTGCTGAATATTGCTTTTGAAGGGAAGTAAATATATTGTACATTCTAGTAAAATTATTTCCAGATTGTGGTACAAAGCTCTCTGCATCATAAAATGTAAAATATAAGACAAATGTTGCCAGAACCCCAACTGAAATTCCTCCATAGGAGGAGATAGTAGTATCTTCCTGTCAGCATATAGTGTGTTTCTAAAGTAGTACAGAGTTGCTTTTAAATAATGTTTAAAAAAACCTCTTAGGAAACAGTTGAGAAAAATTATGTCTGCTATGAACAGATGCTGGCTAAACTAAATACATGGAATCTTATATATATCTATATTACATACATTTTTTGCCTTCAAGTAAATTTGAACTGCTATGAGAAGTAAGGGGACTTTGTTCTCATCTTAGATGCCTTTTTACTGGAATCTTAGATCAGATGTTTTCAGATATGAGAGTACAGCAGTCTTTAAAATTTGTTAAAGGCTGTGTCTGGCCAGGCCTGCAGGTAGGAAAAGCAGCAGCTGCATCGACTGGGCTGGGATGGGAGAAACCTCCTGGGTCTGAGGGTGCACAGGGTTTAGCTGTGGCAGGTTGGGGAGAAGGATGCCGCAGGCCATTAAGTGCACTCGACTCAGCCATTCCTTAGCAGATATTAAATTTAACTCAGTTTCATATTAAATGCGTCCTTACCAGGATTAGCTACAGGAGACAATAATCCAGAATCACTTGTCACATTACAGAGAACTGAATAGATGTGCCTGGAAAGATAGAAGTCTCTTCCTGAATGCAAAATATTTTTGGGTTAGCTTTATGAGACTTTACCAACTCTGAGAGAGACTCTTTTTTTTTTTTTTTTTTTTTTTTTTTTTTTTTTTTTTTTTTTTTTTTTGTGTTTTTTTTTTTTTTTTTTTTTTTTTTTTTTT
>VZTO01007284.1:27884-59994 GCA_013400615.1 Syrrhaptes paradoxus | reverse complement strand
ACACCTCTCTCCTGTGGGCTGGACTTGCAGAAGGACTGCACTTCCTAGAATGTGGTTGGGCAATTAATCTCAGAGTGAGTTCCATTCTGTTTAATGTGACTGTATAAACAGTAATGAGCAACACAGTCCAGCAACTGGCCGTATACTAAATTATTAAACTGTATAGTTGCAATTTTTTAAGTCAATACGGTAACATTTAGAAATGCAATATAGTACTGAAACAAAATGTTTAAAATTATTTTGAAAAGCTAAGAGGAAGAATTAGATCATGGGAGAGCTGGATAGTTATATTTCTAATTTATTTGTATGACATTTGAGATATTTCAGAGAGGTTTGTTTGAAGAGTTCTAGTTCAACTGAAAATTCTGAGATTTGAGATTTTTATTTCAGTTTGGGAATAAAACTTATGTTAAAGCATAAAGAGTTAAAGAATAAACTCTCATAAAGAGTTTTTCATGCAACGCTAGTTCTAATTTTATGTATTGTTCCTTAAAAATCAAATAGCTTGTCACAAAGGTAGTACATGTGGGAGTGATTCTCTTGTCTTTCACACAGCACCGTAGTTTATACCTGTGCAAAGAGTGTGCAAGATTATATACACCATTGCCATTGTGATTTTGAAGCTTTTCATATTTACTTACTCAAATGTAAACAGTAACCTGAGTGCAGAGCACTTGACCCTATGCTCAGAGAGACAGAGATGAAGTGGCATGTGGGATTAAGACAAGAACAAATTTGTGCCATAAAATTTCTTCTGGATCATTTCTCCTAATGTTATAAAAAAATCACCTGACAGGGTGTTCAGGTATACATATTGCCTAGATCAGTCAACTTTCTAACCAATTGCTTTTTAGTAAGATGTATTAAAACTTCCTAAAGAAACATAGTTCTTCCTATGGGAAGAAAATAATTTCATTAGTAAACTTAAGTAATATTCTGCTCACAGGCACACATGTTAAATCCTTTTAGAAGTGGGTATATTTCATTGGATTATTTTAATATGTTCTGGCTGAAGAATATCAACATACCTCCTTAGATGAAAGCTAGCTCCAGGAATACATGATGTCTAGGCAGCATTTGTAATACAAATCATGAGAAGCCTATATTTTAATGGGCACTAATTTATTTTGAATTTATGATGTATCACAATCATTAGAAGTAAGCTGCTTTAGATTACTTGGTAGAGAATAAAGTTTCTGCCAGTGGTGTGTTGTTTTATTTCTTCATCTTAGGTAAGAAAATATGCCTGATTCAAAAACCACAGAAATATTTTCAAGTGCAATAAGATGGCACTAGGTCACCAAGCCACTTCATGTTGCTCTTTGCAGTAGAGCTNTATTCTACTTAAAGACTGTCTTTGCAGGAACTATTCAATCCATAAGAAACCAAGACTCTATAACCATTACCATGAAACATTTAATTAAGGAACATACGGTTTTAAACCTGGTGAGAAGCAGCATAACATTACTTATGGAGAAATAAGATTTTTTTATTTAGTTAGCTACTTAGTTATTTAGTTGGTTTACCTGGACATCTGCCCAGCAAAATGCAGTAAAATAAAAAACTGAAGTAAAATAGCTACATTATTGCTTTAGGTCATGTGCTACATATGGTCAATCTGTAGGTCTCTGAATTCATAGCCAAATGTTTTAGAATCATAGCTTGACTAGGGACATTGGAAAAAAATAAAAGATGACAGTAAGAAAACTTGCAACAGATCCATTGATATACATAGCAGTCAATTACAGTTTTGACTAATGATATTATGCTCTTATCAGAGACGTGAAATAACTTCCTGGAACTCCATTCCAAGTATGGACACCAGTGCTAATCCTGCAATATGTGCTTAACTTTAAATACCTTAGTGATATCATCAAGTTCAAATAAAGTTTCCATTTCCTTAAAGTCAACATGCAAACATGTTTATATATTTATGCAAATATTTATGCATAAGTGTTTGTAACATCAAGATCTCTTGACAGTGTACCTTCAATGACTTAAGTGCTCCCAGAGGCACTCATTAAAATCTCATTTTTATTTATGTCAACCTTAAAAAGACATTATCCATACATGATTCACGGCTTTTCCCCGAAATAAAATAAAATACGAAAGATTAGCTTTGAAGATTCACAGTATTTGAGCAAAACTTTATTCACTTTATCATTTGATTGAACTTTTTGATATGAATTATTTGTCAGTAAGCTTATCTATGTTTCATAAATAAAAAATAAATAGCTAAGGGCACAGTCAATTAGGTCTTAAGTACAAGTCTCCTAACTTCAATTTTAGTTCATGGGATTCATTAGAGTTCCAGTGCTGGAAAGTGCACCAGGTAGTGGAGAATCAGGCACTGTGACTGTAAGGATTGTTCTGATTACTCATTGAAGCAACAAACTATATAACAAAACACTTTCAGGTAGTGACCTGAAATTGTATGATTGTCATGTGAGAAGAGAATGTAGTCAACATTAAAGATGGCTCTAAGGGGCTGATGGCCTGAAAAATCATTCTGTATTAACAGATTTTTATTGCCATAGAAAGTTGCAGAAAATCTCAAAAAAAAAAAAGAAATAAGTTTCATAAGAAAAAACCCACAAACACCTCTCTCCTGTGGGCTGGACTTGCAGAAGGACTGCACTTCCTAGAATGTGGTTGGGCAATTAATCTCAGAGTGAGTTCCATTCTGTTTAATGTGACTGTATAAACAGTAATGAGCAACACAGTCCAGCAACTGGCCGTATACTAAATTATTAAACTGTATAGTTGCAATTTTTTAAGTCAATACGGTAACATTTAGAAATGCAATATAGTACTGAAACAAAATGTTTAAAATTATTTTGAAAAGCTAAGAGGAAGAATTAGATCATGGGAGAGCTGGATAGTTATATTTCTAATTTATTTGTATGACATTTGAGATATTTCAGAGAGGTTTGTTTGAAGAGTTCTAGTTCAACTGAAAATTCTGAGATTTGAGATTTTTATTTCAGTTTGGGAATAAAACTTATGTTAAAGCATAAAGAGTTAAAGAATAAACTCTCATAAAGAGTTTTTCATGCAACGCTAGTTCTAATTTTATGTATTGTTCCTTAAAAATCAAATAGCTTGTCACAAAGGTAGTACATGTGGGAGTGATTCTCTTGTCTTTCACACAGCACCGTAGTTTATACCTGTGCAAAGAGTGTGCAAGATTATATACACCATTGCCATTGTGATTTTGAAGCTTTTCATATTTACTTACTCAAATGTAAACAGTAACCTGAGTGCAGAGCACTTGACCCTATGCTCAGAGAGACAGAGATGAAGTGGCATATGGGATTAAGACAAGAACAAATTTGTGCCATAAAATTTCTTCTGGATCATTTCTCCTAATGTTATAAAAAAATCACCTGACAGGGTGTTCAGGTATACATATTGCCTAGATCAGTCAACTTTCTAACCAATTGCTTTTTAGTAAGATGTATTAAAACTTCCTAAAGAAACATAGTTCTTCCTATGGGAAGAAAATAATTTCATTAGTAAACTTAAGTAATATTCTGCTCACAGGCACACATGTTAAATCCTTTTAGAAGTGGGTATATTTCATTGGATTATTTCAATATGTTCTGGCTGAAGAATATGAACATACCTCCTTAGATGAAAGCTAGCTCCAGGAATACATGATGTCTAGGCAGCATTTGTAATACAAATCATGAGAAGCCTATATTTTAATGGGCACTAATTTATTTTGAATTTATGATGTATCACAATCATTAGAAGTAAGCTGCTTTAGATTACTTGGTAGAGAATAAAGTTTCTGCCAGTGGTGTGTTGTTTTATTTCTTCATCTTAGGTAAGAAAATATGCCTGATTCAAAAACCACAGAAATATTTTCAAGTGCAATAAGATGGCACTAGGTCACCAAGCCACTTCATGTTGCTCTTTGCAGTAGAGCTCAAACAGAATCATAGAATCATAGAATGGTTCGGGTTGGAAGGGATCTTAAAGATTATCTAGTTCCAACCCCCCTGGCAGGGACACTTTCTACTAGATCAGGTTGCTCAAAGCCCCACCATACGTGTCCTTGGACATCTCCAGGGATGGGGCATCCACAGCTTCTCTGGGCAACCTGTTCCAGTGTCTCACCACACTCACAGGAAAACATTTCTTAATAAGTAAAACATTTATTCCTGCATATTCCCTGTTCATGTAAGCAGACCCAATCTAGACTTCCCTCACCCTTCTACCCCTCTGTTTTCAGGAGACTTTGTGAAAATGTACCCTCTGCTGCTACAAGGGAGAAGACTGTGCAGAAAACATTAATCCTGTTGTTTCCTCACTAGTCCAGGCAAAACATGCCATAAAGACCTTTGCCCAACTCCCTCATAATAAATTCTTTTTCCACTGCTCAAGTCCCAGGCTTCCTCTACTAATTTTTTGCAACTCTTTCACTCCTTTCCTGGTCATATTTTATAAAATATTGTTTTTGTAGGGTAAGGCATATTTTCCCCTCATTAAAGGAAGTAATCATGTTTTGGTGGAAAGTGTATTTGTTGATCCTGTCCACAAAAGAAATAGCATGCAACTATACATAGGAAACATCTAAAAACTTGAAAGACCCATCAAGTAAAGCTCTTGCCATTGTAGATGGCAATCTAAATGTGTCAACTTGCTGGCAAATCCAACTCAGATGACAAAAAGTGTGTGAGGTGGGTATGGGATATGCAGAGATAAACTGATGTCCACTCAGATAATGTAGATTAAAAAATGAATCTAATTTCACTTTCAATTCTACTGGCTAGAGTGTGATTCTCAGGCATGTGAATTTTGCTGTAAAAGGTTAGGGAGAAGGAAGGAAAAAAGAATGAGGAGAGAAGAGATTAGAACTAATTCTTAAATTATTGATTAGTCAGCAAATATCTTCATGAATTTTATTATTTTCGAAAAGCAGTTAAACGTGGGTTGTCTGAAGTTTAAGTAAATTGGAAAACATTTTGATCTGAACCTGTGGGACACTTTCAGAATTCTGTGCCTGTTTACTAAGTTGTCTCCAAAGATTCTGGTTCCTCTAGGCTGTAATAAAGGCTATTGATTCAGGCACAGCTGAAATAAAGAAATGCATTGTAAGATCACAGAATCACAGAAGATCGGAAACATCACATAAATCTTGTTACTATTGTTGATCAAGAGGATAAGACTTTGATAACTTTTGGCTTTCCATTATTCTAGTTTTGATATTTTTTGTCCTATTTCTAGTCATTTAACAGTTTATATTGCTTTTAGTCTTTTTGACCTGGAAGAGAAAATATTCAGTTACATTATTCAGTAGAAATAAATTCCCTTCCCCTTCCCATTTCCTTTTTTCCAATTCCCCCTTCCCTCCTTCTTCCCATTCCCCCAGCACGTTGTGAACTAAATACTATTCACATGTATTTACCTTACACATTTCTTCAGACATTATCTAGTTTACAGGCTGTAAAGGAATTAGGGAAATTCCCACTCTGAAACTTCTAATTGTTATGACTGAAAGTCATCATATGCATTTTACTGGATATTATTAAAAATGCAGTTATAATGAAAATAATGATAAAATAATGTTTTTTCCATAAAATACATTTTAAGTTTAATGATATATATATATATGTGTTAAATGGCAAATGCATTTGAAAATAATCTTACACTGTTATTGACAATGACCTAAATATGATGTCTTCTCAGGATGGTTCCAACTTGTAAATACATCCAGATTTATTCTTCTCATTGCATATATTCTGAATATGTAGATGAGATTTAATGATCCACTCATGATTCATAATTCACAGTAAGTGGTCCACGGAAACATCATAGGTAGTAGACTGAGTATTTTCAATTTGAAGTTTAATTATACAGGACAAAATTGAGACCTGAAAGGAATATGATAAGGGAGCAACTAGCAAGAAACATGTATCTTGTGCTTTCTCTGAAATTACATATTATTGCCTGTAATAATATTCCAAGTTGAGTTATAATATTATTCTGGAAGAAAACAAATAAACGGTATGATGATGTGCAGGGCAAAAATGGGATATTGTATGAACATTAATATGATGGGCAATTTCTGGAAGACAAAGGAATCCAGATGAAAATATTAGTCTTAACTGAACTTGGCTGAATTTTTCACAGTGAATGCATTATCTGAAAAATGTAATGACCTGAGTTGCATAGAATATACTCTACATTTGTAGGCACTACTAAATAGCCTGTGCAAGGTCTTCTGAAAATGTTTGCTGTGGCTTTTGCTGTCTATGATGTCTGGTAGGCTTCCAAATGACAAAGTATTTGTGATGGGTTAGCCCTTGGCTGGGGGCCAAACCACACACACCTGCTCACACAATTCCCGCCCCCATCCAAGTGTAGGGAAGAGAGTTAAGGGGTAATATGTAAAGGTTCTGACTGGGCCGGACCAGCCCGATTGGCAGAGTCCTGTTCCCGGCTGACAATCCTGGAGAAGGGAGAGTCTGAGTGATACACAGTGATACTGCCCCCACCCCCCACCCGATGATAAAGACTCAGCCTGTTCCTGGCTAATGATCCCAGAACAAGGGGAATCGACCTCAGAGCAGGGAGGGGTCCCAAAACCTCCTGGAGTGGTGGGGGGGAGGTTCCTGAAACACCACACTCACAGACTGGAGATAACAGTCCGACTGTCCCAGACCAAGAGCCGACCGGGGCGCAGGGAGGAGGGGGAAGGCCTTGAGAGAGAGACCACCTGGAGCCAGAAGAGAACTGAAACTGAAAGGCACCGGAGCCAAAAAGTGAAGGGGCGATCCTCCGGAAGCGTCCTCACCTATATACTGGGCATGACGTGTATGTTATGGAATAGATTATTGGTCACTGGTTCTCAATCTAGTAACCGAAGAACAAATCCTGGGCTAGTAGCTGGGGCTGTGCCCTCCCAGCCCCCTGTGGGGAGCAGGAAGGCTGAAAGTATCTGACCTTGGCAGAATCGCAAAACATCCCTTATCAACTTTTCTTCTGAGCATAAATCCAAAACCAGCCTCTTGCTAGCTATTATGAAGAAAGTTAACTCTGTCTCTGCTTAACCCAGGACAGTACTGTTCTGCTTCCAGGAAGAGTACCCAGAGATTTTTACAGAAGATGTATAAAAATAATGAATGATAATAGGGAATAATCAATAGTAAGTGGTGAGTAATGAACATTTATTAATATTGTGTTCACGTGTGCATACACAGCTTTGTAGAAAAGGCAATCATTCCTCAAAGAGAAAGAAAGAAAAAAATTGAAATATTTGTAACTTGCTAATAACATGATATAGGAATGCGTATGAAGAATTAAGATAAATATTGGCAAACACTGTTTGTTTTGTTTTGTTTCATTTTGGTTTGGTTTTTTGGGGGGTTTTTTTTGGTTTGTTTGTTTTTGTTTTTTTTTTTTTCCTGAAAATTCGCTCTGAGATTAACAACATATCTCTTATTTTCAGGTTGTTATAATTGTAGTCATGACAATGGTATACTGTAACCTCTGACTTCAGTTTTATGATTGGCAACAATCCAGAAAATCATTCTCCCTTTGTAACAGCAGAATATACAGAACTTGTTTGGCAATCTGGTTCATACAGTCAAAAACTGTAAAGACAAATTTTATAGCTAAAAACTGTAATCTCATTTGGCAAAGCATAAAGAACTAAACACTAAGTCTTCAGTTACAAATTTTCAATGTCTTTGAACTTGAAAGAGTGAGTTCAGAAGTTTCCAGGTGAAAAATACCTACAAATGGGATTAGTACTTTCTGTTATCCCAGGAAAAAAAACCTCATTTGTATCATTAGGAGTCCAACAATCAGACAAGGAAAAGCGGTGGGTTTTTTAGTTTTTGTGTGTGTGTGTGTTTGTGTGAATATGTAATCTCTATGTCTAGGCATAGCAGTATTTTAGTAAGATTATTTTTGATATGGAAAAGCTAGTAGGATTACTGGATAGCTATAAATGAACCTCTAGTTTCAGATTAGTATTAATTTTCCTTTGTTCCCTGAAAGCAGACATATTAGATAGGATTTATTTTAATCTTTTCAGAAATATGATGCTTCTTTCAGTACAAGTACCCAAACATGGATATTATAAAATTGAACTAAGTCTTTCACTTGCAACCATCCACAGAGAAAGAAGGACCAGCCACTCAGGTGAATGTATAGTACTTTAAGGATGGGACCTCTGGAAGAAAACCACTATGTTATCTTCATTGGAGCACTTATATACTTAGAGTTATGCCTCCTGAAATTCCTGGTGAAACCCTGAAAAGGAAATAATTTTAGGGAAGCTCATTATTAATACCCTCATATTAACTGCTCCTATAGAGAATAATATCTATTCACATTTATATATTAGTATTATTATCTCTATGGGAGAGGAAAAATGAGTAATGCTTGGATTTTCGTTTGAAGAAGTAACCTTTAATGGCACAGGTTGACTGTGTGTGTCAACAGTAGCATTATCTAAGTGAAATCCCCGACACATTTTTTTGGTCTGAAAAGCTTTTTTAAATTTAGATTCATGCAAGCCTATGAAGTCCTGAGGAGTTAATTACAGTGAAATACTAAGTTTTAAAGATTCATTGTCTTTTCTTCTACAGGAAACTTTCATTAATTCTTTCAAGTACCTCATATTTGCCACTGAATTTTCTAATGTTCATGTTGATAGTCTAGAGGACATTCACTGCTTAAGTTACAAGGTGGTTGCATTATCTTCCCAAGAAAAAAGAACATTTTTCTGAGAAGAGCATTGGCAATGCACGTGTCATGTGCTGATGCTATTTCCAGCTTTCCACATTACAGAGGCATGCAAGCCACTTTGTGAAAAATGTGTGCCTGGTGTTACAATGTCCCTATTTATATGCATCTCTCTAATAGGTTCTTTAGTTCTCATCATTAGCTTGTTTCTTCCTTTCTTCTTTCTTGTTTCTTGCCTTTTTCCAAGTTCAAGGACTATTTTTTGCAACTATCTGTGCATGGTCTTCACTTTTCTCAGTGATCCTGAAGGTAACAGGAATACAAATATAAGGAAAGTCTAAAAAAAAGGCTGAAATATTTTGCTTCATCTGACTTCATTTCACAATAAATGTGTCAACGCGAAATTTGGGCAATTAATTCTGGGACAGAACTTTTTTTTGTAGTTGGTGAGCATAAATGTTTCTGAAAACTGCTGAGTGTTCAGCAGCTCATGGAATTACACCCATTTCCTATTAAATGTAAGTATCATGAATCATCTTAAAGTTTTCTGCTTTGTAATCAAGTGTGTTAGCCATTAATGAAAAAAATTCAGTAGCAGAGCATGCAAAAGATAATTAATATAAAGCATTGATGTGTATCCATGTAAACAATACGCAGCATGGCTACTCCTTGATTAAAAACTGGGCAATTTTCCAGCTTTTTAAAATTCATGGATGTCGAGTTATTTGCTAACTTGAAGATGTTTTCTAAGCTACATGGTCCATAATTCCATACACATTCGCACCCTAGCAAACAAGAAAAAAACTTGTAAACCAAACAACAGCTTTAATCAAAACATGTAGTGCCCTTGCTGCTTATCTCTCATGTATCATTGGAAAAAAAAATACCAAAACAGATCAAGGATTTATTTTATACATAAAAGTAATAGATTTAGAGTAAGCACCAGCACCACTGATCACTTATTTTCTTTCTTCTGAAATTTTCAGGAAAACGACAGCTCATATTTGCAGCCAGACATATGTGTTCCTGACTTGAGCACATCAGTTCAAAATTCTCAGATGTACTCTTTTGGGAGGAGGAACCATGAAGAAGCAGCCAATGTGCTGAGGCACTCTGCCATCAGCCAGGCTCCTATGGGTTACTACACACTTGATGACCGCATTTCTTCTAAAAGTCCTAAGGAATATCTGAAACTCAAGTTAATCCTCATTAGTAATAAAAAGATAGAAACTTAATAGAATTCAAGGCTCCTTCAGGACACAAGTGAGAACGTGTACATTCAGGGTAATGACACTGAGGAAATGTAGTTAGAGGAGGGGAAGTGGTGAGCAAAGTGTGATAGATGGTTGAATGACTGACTGCTTACTCCCTGGCATGCTGTGCTTTCAGCTGCTGAGCTATCTTAACTCATTGTTTGGTGACCCTAACTCAATGTTGGCCATTTCATTTTGGTTATATTAATTGCAAGACCATTTTTTTCTCTTTGCCTTGTGTCAAGGTTACTATATTATCTAGGTTTGTGGAATCAGTGCAGCCAGTTGTACATGTTATATGAAATGGAAAAACAATACTGCCAAATGCACAGAGGAAGTACAGAGAAAGCTTTCCATTGTTGAACTATGTTACCTTCATTGATGTTACACAAACACATCAGATGTGTCAGAAATGCAGATTAGCATTCCCAAATAATGTGTTAAAGAATCTAATACAAAAAGAGTTGAGTGATTTTTTAGTATCTTCAAATTCATGGATACTTTTTTTTGGATTTTTTTCTGTCTCCCATCTCTAAATGCCTATCCAAGAGTACTAAAAGTATTTAGCCAAAGATTTTTGAGCTAGAGATAAGAACGTCACAGAATGCCCAGTATTTTGACTTAGTCCTGCATGAGAAAAGCAAGATATTTTAAAAGTGTTTTACAACTTAATGAACAGGTTTTAAACATGATCAGAATCAATTCTGAGTGGCTTTTCCTCTAGATACCAGCGATGACATTCCAGTATCAGTACTAAGTACTAGTTTAAAGCATTTGTGGTTGAACAAATTGTTTTAAAGTGAAAGATAAGACTCCACTTTAGCAAAGTATTGGGATTTTTTGCCAAACAAAGTCAGCTCCTACAAATGGATTTTGTATTTTGTAAAAGGAAAAGAAAAAGAGAAAAGAAAAACAGAAAAGAAAAAAGAAAAATTATAAAAGAAAAATAAAAGGAAAGAGACAAAAGAAAAAAAACAAAAAGGAAAAGGAAGATAAAAATAAAAATAAGAAAAAAAAAGTCAGACTGATATTAGCAAGTAGTTTATCCTAATGTTAATTCTTGGAGGTCCTCAGGCTTTTACAGCCTTGCAGGAAACAAATAAAAAATAAGGCTGAACTAGAAGGAGAGGTGCATTGATTCTGCAGAGCAGACAGCTGAAAATGTACATGTGTTTAAATCACTTGACTTGACAGGATCCAATCCACAATATTGGATTAGTGCAACTTGAAATATTATTATTGCATTTATTTTCAACTTCTCTCAGCAATTCACTTTATTTAAATAAATGTCATACTAGACTAAGTAATTTCAGATTCTTTTGGATTAATGACATTATGAACACTGTATGACATTGTCAATATATGTTTAAAAAATTACCTTTATATCAAGAAGATTCATCTCTAGTTCCATACTAAAAATAATGCAGGTAGCAAAATAAAAAGCATAAATGCATCAGCTGTATGTGAAACTAATTACAGATGTGAATGATCTCTAATTATATCACTGTGTTGCAGCAGTGAGAAATCAAACCAGGATAAATAAATTTAATACCAAAACTGGCCTTCTATACTTTTAAAAGAGACTTTCGTTTCTACAGTGAATATAAACACAGAACAGACCCAAATATGACCTCATTGTAGACATAAAAAACAATTATGGCAGCTTGATACTTCTATGGACAAATTCCTACTGTTGTAACCATTCTGACTAGCTGTTTTACAGTTAAGTTGCAGAACATTTTTTAATTCCTCAGAGAAAGTGGTCTCTATTTATGGGAGAACTATCTAAAGTAAATATTTTTTTCATTTTGATAAGAAAAAAATTGATGGAAAAGAGAAAAGGCAGCAAGAATTCTAGTGTCCTATATTCTCTTCCTCTTATAAATTAATGGAGTTTACCTAATACATTTGGACTTATAAATGTTATTCTACCTGTGAGCTGAGAAAAATATAGATTTTATGCCAAATAAATCTTTCTTTACTCTATTTCATGGCCTTAAAACTGATCTGCCTGTACTATTACTTCAAGGTATTATGAACTGCAACTATTGTTATCTGGTTTGCATCCTTTAAGCTTTTAGAGATACTAGATATACAGTTGTTTCCTTGTCTCCACAGTCAGATCATTTTTTGAAGTGTCTATTTTCTTAAGTCTGAAAAAAGCAAATAAATGGATAGATGTGTGTATACGAATGTGTGTGTATCTCTGAGAATGTAAGTGTATGAGAAAGAATATTAAATTTCATAGAATCATAGAATGGTTTGGGTAGGAGGGCACCTAGAGATCATCTAGTTCCAACCCGCCTGACATGAGCAGGGACACCTTCCACTAGCCCAGGTTGCTCAAAGCCTCATCCAGCCTGGCCTTGAACACCTCCAGGGATGGGGCATCCACAGCTTCTCTGGGCAACCTGTTCCAGTGCCTCACCACCCTTACAGTAAAGAATTTCTTCCTAGTATCTAGTCTAAATCTTCCCTCTTCCAATTTAAAACCATTAACCCTCGTCCTGTTGCTACATGCCCTTGTAAAAAGTCCCTTCACAGCTTTCCTATATGCCCCCTAATTTATATTTTCTAGTTTCTAGTTTCTAGTTTCTAGTTTCTAGTTTCTAGTTTGTTTCTATTTTCTTTATATATTTCATATTATATATTACATATTACATATCACATATTATATATTATAATAATTTACAGTGCATAGTTTGAGCTCTCTATTCATTTCCACAAAAACAGCAAGCAGTACATTTCTTTAAAAATGAAATTTAATGTTTGAGTTATGTTTAAACCATATTAGCACAATAAGCACCTTTTAAGTGGAAACAAGCTATTATTTCTTCAAACACCTGCTTTTAAAATATACTTATTATTCAGTGATGTAATCTTCTTTTATTGCTTTTAATTTACAACAATATAGCTTAGCAGAAGGAATATTTAAATGGTGAGGAAAAGTTAAATTTGGAAGTGAAAGTATGGGTTATTGCTACCTTTGTTACTAAAGGATATTATCTAATTTGTAAGCAGTATATTTCTTCTGCGAGGTCTTGGCATGCACTGAAGACCAGTGAAAGCAGCTTTGTCTTCACACTTTGTACAACACAGATGTGCAAGTGAATGTTCTGCTAAGCCATCAGAACAGAACACAGGTGTCACATTATTATAGGCTTTGTATAAAACATCATAAACAGCTCCCAAATGCATGAGCCAGGCTCTGTTCATGTAGCTGAAATGCCTTTTTGCCATCTTTCCTCTGACATATGATGAAGAGTGTGAAAAGCTGCTATTTTTTTCTTGTCTTCTAAAGCGTTTTTGTCCTGCTTCACAGCCCTTCCTGAAACTGTTCTTCGGTGGCACCGGTTACAGCTGCTGTCTTACTCCTTCTCACAGTCTGGTCATTTGCCTCAAACAGAAAGATATAAAACAAAAACAGAACCAGGAGACTGTTAGCACATTATGATAATGGTCTTAAATTTGGTTTAGGGAGTATATAGTCTTTTGTGGCTGATGGTTTGTAGGTGTTAAGGGAGAGATCAGAGCAAATATTCTTGTGGGCTTCCTGACTTAACATCTGTTATGTAGTTACTTCAGGCTTTGGGAAGGTAGATGTAGAAATCCAGCAGTCCTTTAGTGTGTTAACGTGCGTTAATGTATAGCGTGATTTTGGCAATGTTACAGTACTTAAACAGCTTAATCTTCTTTCTGCTAAAGAAAATATGCAAAGAATATAGATACATGCTGGCCTGTGAGCATTCCTTAAATAACTGTAGAAGCTGTTAGATGTGAAATGAAATCTGTGCATGGCTATAAAACATATTATGGCAGGCAAACAGCTGGAATGTATGTAGATTCATGTACATTAAGGTATGAATATGGATAATTTTATGACACTCCAAAACCAAGTATATACACAGATGTCACAAGAAAATGTTTAACCTACTCATCAGATTGGAAGGGTTCCTCGATAACTTAGGTAGTAAGCTTAAACTAACATTATGGCTTATAGAACAATATTTCCCACGTGCACAGATTTTAAATCAAAATACTGGAACACACTAAAAGAAAACCCAAAATGAAATGGAGCTGTGGTGGCAAATATACATCACTAACTTAAGGAAAACATCTCACAGAGAATATTATGCTTAAAAGAATTTTAAATTCATAATACATTCCAGATTTAGGTAATTTGAAAGTACAGAGATCAGACTGATCAGACAGCTCTGTCATTCCTCTGGTGTCTTCATCCCTACCTAACTAAATTAATACATCCTAAATTAATACATCCGTATTTGACTTGTAGCTAAGAGGTCTTGTAGGTGAAGCTATCGTAACTTACAGTCCTGGCCTAACTGCCACAGTTAAGATCCACAGAGGTCTATTTTTCTTGTTCCTGATAAGGAACTGTTTGCAAAATGATCTCCTTCAAAGGACTGTACTATGAAGCTTGCCATTTCTGGACACCCCCCAAAAAACCCAACCAAACACTAAAACCAAACCTCTTCACCAGGCCCCTAAACAAAAAAGAATCTGGCTCATTTTCCTGTTCTACAGATGGAACAGGATAAAGAATATGATTATTATAGTCAGTACTCTTCAGGAATGAATATTACAGCAGAACTCATCTTTGTCCTTGGTCATGGTTGGAAAACTTTGCCAGTGCTGTGCAATTCTTTTTTGCTCCATAGTTTTATTTAAAATGCTAACACTACTGCAATATTGCAAAACGATCTTTTTTAATGGCATTCCTCTCTTTCCAACACTTGATAGTCTGCTTTGTGTGGATTTACATCATCTTTTTCATTTGGTCTCACACTTATCCTGGCTTTTCATGCTGTCTTGGTTTAATGACAAAAGAAACAGATTGCTAAACAAGTCTATCTACATCATAAATGAAGTATTTATGTAAGGGTACAATTCAATGTGCTGCCTATAATGAATAAATCTGTAAATATAGTCAAATCTTTACCTGCTATGATGTCTCTTTCCTACATTTTTTTCTAAGGACCAGGAAAGAAACATGTTAAGTAAGACTACAGCGAGGCAACATTTCTTACAGCAGTAATGTGGGCAGAGGTCAGAATGTTAACAAATTCTGCACAAATTTTTAATTTACAACTTTGTAAATACTTCCATCTCCTCACAGGAAAAATAACTTGAAAATAATTTTTAAAATAATTATTTTGGTATCTTTGAAGTGAAGTACTGTTATTGTATTTAGCAGTGGTAACAACTTAAAAAATAACTTTAAATTTAATTTATTGTCAAAATTATAACTATTAATTGTATAGGGATGAAACTTTTTGGTTTTAGTTAATCAAAGAGNAGGGCTTTCTTTCTAATTCTGACATGAGGCAAAATACCGATATAAATAAGTAAATAAAATATTCTATAAATAAAAAAATTGTGATTGAAGTTATGCTTCAGTATAGCTATGAGACCACAAGTTTCTTAAGACAGGTGGAGTATGCTTGATATATTTGGGAAGTGTTTGGAGGGTAATTTGTCCGTCCTTCAGGTTTCACTGCATTTTCCATAACGCCTCAAAGGAGAAACCCCACTCTGTCACTCTTCTGCTCAGTGGTTCCCCCCAAATGGAAATAAAAAAGTGCTAAGTATCTCAGAATATAAGCTGTCAGTTAAATGTCTTAGTGTTTCATATGTGGTTTAAATTCTTTTAATAAATCTCTGGGCTATTGTATATTTGGTGGGCCATTCCATGCTGTGGATTTTCGAGTCTGTTGGTTTCAATATATGGTTATGCTTAAACTGCAGTTCAGTGAGCAACAGAGCCTGGTCTCCTATGCTTATGTGTCTGTAAGATGAGCCCTAATACCTTCACTCTGAGCATCCTTTACCTTCCCAGCAAAATAAACACCCTGTTTATGCCCCCACCTGCCTTGAACAGTACAGCTACCTGGGCGAGAAGATGGATTGCTTTGTCTGGTGGAAAGCTGAGTGTATTGGCCAGTGTCTGTGTTGCCTGGACAGAGACCTCCTTCTTTCAGCAGATGCTGCCCTAGACTCCTTGTGATACCAGCTATTTAATGAATGCACAAACCATAAAATCTAAACTTCAGTCAAATCTTTTTAATTTCAAATTGACCTCTGGATTCACAAACTATTAGACAAGATGGGAAGGCACAGGGCAACACTATTGTAGAAGCTTTATTTCCTTAAGGAAGTAAGCTAAAAATTGATCATTTGGCATATGCTTAAGACTGTTGTTGTTGATATGCAAGTAGTAATTAACACTTACAGTACAACCGCAATAATACTTTGATACATTTAAGTTAATTCAAACAGTAGAGTCTAAAATAGCACTGTTCGTATGAAATCACACTTTTAAATTTGGTTGGATTTGGCTTTTTCACATCATGGAGTTTCTGGCATTTATTTCTTTAGATATTTATAAAGAGAGAGATTTAAAACTGTTACTAGTAGAGTGAATTATTTGCAGTGAAATCAGATGCAGAGCTTGGCGTTCCACTGTATGCCAGGTGCCTGCTTTATCTTGAGTTTGAAATTTATTGCTTTTTATTATGGGTGTTTTTGTTTTTGAATTGGATAAGTTTAGTTATTGCAAGAGCAAGACTATTCATAATGGTTTGGGCCAAATATAGTGCAGTCAGCTGGTATGCAGTTTTACCTAAAGAGCTTTGACAACCTCTTAATCTTGATATGTAGCACACCATCTATTCCAGTCACGGTCGTTTAAAAAACATATAATGCATGTCATGCTAAATTGCACACTCGCTGTTTGTTTAGTATGGACGTAATTACACCATAAACTGAATTGCAGTTGAAATTGAAAAACGGACCTGTAGCAATATTTTCAAAGTTTATAGGTCTTTATGCTAAACTACATCTTAGATTTTCCCAGACAACCTATAGTCATCTTACTGCCCATTAACACTCCTTTCTGGATGATGTAAGAGAAAATGAGCCTTAGGGGACAGAGATTTACATTCTGATCTGACAATATTTTTAAGTCTACGTGTAGTTTTAAGTAGGGGTCCGGGACATGCTACAGTATTAAGGTCAGTTATTAGGTTGCTTGCCTGGAGATTCCTTCTGTTCTGTGGAGTTTTGATATCTGTCTCATACTCAAAATTCTTCAGTCCTTGCACTTTCAAAGCTTCCATTGACCAGTTCAGTATTGATTGCTTGTGAACTGTAACAATCCCTCTTGCCTGCCTGATGTCTTTAATCTTTTGATCCGTCTCCATGACTAATCAATATTTATACCATCATGAAGGCAATATATCCAAATCCAGGCTCTTGTGTCTACAAACTCACAGAGTGTGTTTGTAAGACAAATAGGTATAGAAACAGCTAAACATTTTCCGGGATGGAAAATTCCAACATAACCTAAATACAAAGACATGTGTGATGGAGTTACCTGTTACCTGTTAATGTATTTTCTCTCTACCAACAGGTCCAATAAGCAGCATTTTGGTGAATAAGTATGGTAGCCGGCCTGTGATGATAGCAGGAGGTATCCTGTGTTCATTTGGTATGATTGCTTCCTCTTTCTGCAATAGTGTCCTGGAACTTTATCTATCTATTGGTGTCGTTGGAGGTAAGAGTCCTGTTTAAAATGGGATTATTATACTGTATTTTATTGTATTGTATATATCATATTATACTATTTCTAATACTGTTCTACCAAAGAGCCTTACTGATCAAGAACTCACTGTGCAAGGCATTGTACAAGAAGGTAGCAAGATCAATTCATTTAAGCTACCTGAACTAATCCTTTAAATTAGCTGGTATGATGTTAAATTATTTCTTAGGATATTTCAGGAACAACTGATGATTTTATTCAATAAATGCTGTATGTATGTACTGTTCCACCCTGCACTATAATTATGGTATAAAAATTGATTGGCTTCTGACAGCACTTATTACAGTCACTTGTGTAGAATTTCACATTTATTCTTTTAGCTTTCAATCATGTTGCACCTCAAACAGGGTGGCAGAAGCTAGCAGAATTCTAGTAAAAATGTGAAAACTAGTACCAGCTTTCTGTAGGTTTGTCCATACATATACTGTCACAGGTAAGTATAACAACTTCAGTTCAATAGCTTTCTGTTTGAAGTCCACCAGGGTCAGTCCCCAAATAAAATTATTCATATATCATCAAAGGCCTGGATATCGCCTAAGGCAATGAACTACAGTGATAAAGCCAGTATATTAAATAACCTTATAAAAAGTTGTGGGTTTGGTTATTTTAAACTACCTTCTCAGAATAAAGAAGGCAAATGAGACAAAATATTGGCTGGTAATAAATGAAAGAGATAATGCTTGTTCTATATTCAAGCTCAGCTTTCTTTATCTTGGAACTAAAGTTATTGTTCTTTTGTCAGCAGTTATTTCTTGAAGCTCTTATTTTTTACATCCTAAACGAGGGGCCTACTGAAAGAGGGTAAAGTCAGGGTCCAGGAATGAGCCTATCAGAGAAGAAAACTTCTCCCCTGTGCCATCCAGCAGATGTATAGCTACTTAGGCCTTATTGCCTACATGTCTTAATACAGAGAGAAGTCCAGAGGTTCAGATCATACACTCAGCTGATGTGGATGGGTGGTCTGCTCCTATGTATATCCTTTACAACTCTTCTACCTTTAGAAGTGACTTCCATACCTGATGAAGTGGTGAAGCTCCAAAACAATTAACCATTTTAAGCTCCACTTTTGTACACAAGCTTGATCTTGAAAAGGGCTGGAAATAAGGAATGAGGAGATTTATGCATTTAAATACACCCTCACTGTAGCTGAGGTGAAGTTTAATAACTTTTGTGAAATGAGCCAAGAGACAATTGCATTATAGCTCAGTAAGTATAAAAATGGTGAGTCAAGGCACTGATACCATAATTCCTCTGTGATTCTCCTGTCTGTGTCTTTGCTGAAACACAAGGAGGTTTGGCTTTTATTGCAGTGCTACAGGGGGAAATGGCAGAATGCCACCATGGAATAGTCTTGGCATTACCACACATGGACAGCAATGAAGCTGTATTTCATTCTCGGATGCTAGCTGGTTTCCATCTTCATTGGGAATAACTGGATTAGATACTGGTCATTTAAAAAATAATGTGATATGTTTTTTAGTGCATGACCTTCAATAATACTAACTTTTATATGTTGTTTAGGTCTGGGTTTAGCGTTCAACTTACAGCCTGCCTTGACCATGATTGGCAAGTATTTCTATAAGAAGCGTCCTATTGCTAATGGATTGGCCATGGCTGGAAGTCCAGTGTTTCTGAGCACACTGGCACCTCTCAATCAATTCCTCTTCAATGCCTTTGGCTGGAAAGGAAGCTTTCTCATTCTGGGAGGACTTCTTTTGAACTGCTGTGTGGCTGGGTCACTGATGAGACCTGTTGGACCGAAAACAGTCCCTCCTGTGAAAAAAGATGTTGAAAAAGGCAAAGGAGATTCTACCTTGCACAAAACCAACAAGAAGTCTTTTTGGCAAACTATGAATAAGTATCTAGATCTGTCCCTCTTCAAACACAGAGGGTTTCTGATCTATTTGTCAGGAAATGTCATTATGTTTATTGGTTTCTTCGCTCCAATAGTATTCTTGGCTCCTTATGCCAAGCACAAGGGAATTGATGAATATTCTGCTGCTTTTTTGCTATCTATTTTAGCCTTTGTAGACATGTTTGCTAGGCCTTCAATGGGACTTGTAGCAAACTCCAAGTTTATCCGGCCAAAGATTCAGTACTTTTTTAGTTTTGCTGTCTTCTACAATGGTGTCTGTCATATCTTGTGCCCTCTGGCGACAAATTACACTGGCTTGGTGATATACGCTGTATTTTTTGGATTTGCATTTGGAATGGTTAGCAGCGTTCTTTTCGAGACATTGATGGACCTTGTTGGGGCTGCCAGATTTTCCAGTGCGGTTGGACTTGTCACCATTGTGGAGTGTTGTCCTGTTCTCATAGGCCCTCCCCTTGGAGGTAAGAATCTCTTTTATTCCATTTTTTCTGCCATTACAGCATAATCTTGCAATTTAGCATTGAATTAATATAAACGTTGTTCTTGATTTTATTTAATGTTTTTGCTGTGACTGGGAATAAACTATATCAGCACTGCACTGCATCAATTATCTTTGCACTTTACAGCTGCAGATCCACATGAGAATCTAAAGATGTACATTGCATACATGTGCAATAGATAGATTAAAAGCAGCTCTCTACTGGCTCTTAACTCCATGGGATAAATGTATGTTTTCCTGATAGCACGGAGTGCTAATTTTGCCGCCTTGATTTACATGTATTCAGCTCCAGTTTGCTCTTTACCAACACAGTTCGTACTCTCTTGAACTGGTTGAATCCATGGGTCAGTTTTTGTAAAGATCTCATAGAGGGAGATCTTTAACCTAATGGCAGCTAGAGGAGTGCACACATAAATTTAACGTAGCAACTTCAGTTGTTTAAATGCCTCTGGCATTTCTAGAGAGAATAAACCAGTAAGGAGGTGCCAGAAAGCACAGGGGCATGCTCAGCAGCCTGGGCAGGGTGCATGCATGATGGGATTCCAGCGCAGTGCTGTGGAGTGTTGCACCCTGGCACGATTTCACACGGCAGTCCCACTCACAGCCAGTCCTTTAGCCCATTTCTGTAGCCAACAGATATGTGTAAGGCGATTCAGTGTGAACCATCCTACATTCACTGAAAGATGACAGTGTTGCCAACTTATCTCTTTTGAGAGTAAGAATAGCTTAAAGGGAGCCTAGGTGTATATCTTGGACTATATTAATAACTTTTGGGCTTTTAACACAAAAAATTATGAAGAGTCTTATTTTATGATTGCTAGCTTTTTAGTCAGTGATGCTGTTAGTAAGTTTTATAATCTTAAGGTTTCTGATAGTATAAGAGACTAAAGAAACAGGTGCTCAAATCTTATTGAAAAGTCTTGGGTGGGTGGGAAGGCATGGGGGGGGGTGTGTTGCGATGTAAGACTAACAATATGAAAATGTAAAGATACTGAGATTACCAGCCTTGTGAACATACAGAAACAGTGCCACAGAAGCCAGCAAGATTAATGTGCCTAAACCCATTTATACTTATTGAAGTATTTTAAGGATTACTGTCAATATTTCAGTGAAAATAGCATTGTTGAGTGAAATTTTAAATATGCCAAAATAATAACACTCATTTCAGTATAATATTTGTAAAAGTATTTTTAATAGTCCTCAAGATATTCCATATTTCCCTCATAGTTTAACATACAAATTCATTTTGGTAATGGTAGAACAAAATATATTCTCACACAGACTCTTCCTGTGCCACCTAGTGGGGGGACTGAGTGTGTGACCACTGAAGTCCAGCTTTTTCAGTCTTGTTCTGAACTCAACATTAATATTAACTCTAAAGAAATTAAATCTAATATTTATGGAGCAATAGCATGTGCAACTATTTGTTTTTCAGTATATTAGCTTTGCAGAAGTTTTGAAAAGCATGTGTTTGTGCTATAACTGTATGAATAATTGATTTATTTTGTTAAATAGAAACAACAAAGAGGATGAACCCATGGAAAAGCTAAATTCCAGTTTTGGCTAGTTCATAACCTTGAAAGTATTATGGTGAAGTAATGTTAATGCAGAATTTCATTTTTAATCATCAGTTTCATGAGACTGGTCATAGATAAAAACCAGTAAATTGTACTCTTTACACTGATACATGAATTATACAGTTGCAGTGCTATTTGAGTTTTTCCTAGTCCTAGGCTTGTGAAATAAAGAAAAAACTAAAATAATTTGAAGGCTTGTAAATGTGTGTCAGATGAATAGGCTGGCATTATGGCTTCCATCCAGTAAAAGCATCTAAATACATACTAAATTGAAGTGTGCAGGTTATCGTGTGAGTTTCAATGATAGTGTAGCAGGGTTCGAAGCTAAATGGTTCGATACATACAAATATTCATTTTGCAGCTAGAAAAAATTAGAAAGAATGGCTCTTCAAGTGGAAGAAGAGTTATATTTTATTTTCATTATCATGACCAAATTAATCTCAGAAGTGTGGATGAAATTTTTAGGTATAGGCTTCAAAACTCAGCAGTTGAGCATGATAGCTGAAGGGACAAGCCTTTCTATCTGTTTCTCCAGTCACAGGAAAGTAAAAATGAAAAACAAGCAGTCAATGCACAGTGACAGCAGTCAAAAAAGGCACACACCTCTTAATCATGTTGTCTGTATGCAACCTCCTTGAGTGTCAGACAATCACTCCAAAACAATAGGAAACAAAATTAGGAGGTGAATAAAATAATAAGACAATGAAAGAATGGAAATGAAAGAACTAAAAAACTGCCTGTCATTCTTGCTTAAGTTTTACTTTGTTCTTCAATATGTTATCATTGTCAGTGATTCCAATGACAAGCGCTAGCTTGACTTATACAGGTTTCGTTGAGAGTTCCACTGTGTATGTTAGACCATTTGAAAATGCTTTTCTGCTCCAACTTTGAAACAAAGCAATATATAGGTATTTCTCCTAGGGAAAGATCCTCATTGTATCAGGTATTCTATTCTAAAGACTTTTTCTCTCTTCTTGTCTTTGTATTTCAGGTTGGTTAGTGGATGTTACTAGTGAATACCAGTACATGTATTTTGCCTGCGGAGTGATTGTGATTGTGGCCAGTATCTGGTTGTTCATTGGCAATGCCATTAACTACAGGCTTTTGGCAAAAGAAAAGAAGCTAGAAGATGAGAAACAGAATGCACAGAAGAACGCTGACTTGAAGGAATCAGAACCATTAACAAACAATGAGAACGAAGATGCTTCCAGCAGAGCTGATAAAGCTCTTGAAGATCCTTCAGAAAGAGAAACCAATATTTAATCTGCAGCATAGCTCAGAAGACAACATTTGTGACTTCCATTGGAAATATGTCTTCAAGACAAAGGACAGGTTTTGTGGTAATAATGATCAGTCACAATATTGGATGGGAACAGATTTTTGCCCCATGGGAAGACTCTAAGTTAAGTTACTATCTACAGTTTATTTATTTCAGTGATACAAAATTGAGAGGTATGACTCCATGCAAATGAGTCCATCAGACTATGACTCTGGGACAACCAAGAGTCAGGTAAACTGAACTAAATATAAAGCCTTTGAATGACAGTTTTGTTTTTAAAATGTATCTAACGCAAAATGATCTCTTAGTCTTCGTTGGGAAGATACTTTGTGTTCAGATTTAGAGTATTGTTCAAGTCTGTTGAAATAATCTGCCCAAACTGTATTTAGCCCTAATATTAAAAAGAACATAAGTCAAAGATTGGTTCCAAAAGAGACAATTTTGGAAACTTTTTTCTCTTTTGTATGCCCACTAGATCAAAAAGATACATTGTGTCTGTATAAACCATTGTAATATGGATGTAAAAATTAAGGGTAGAAGACGAACAATTGGTGGACACCACCTCTAAAATACAATAAACAGCTGAATTACATTGTATTCCGGAAGTTGTTTCCTCCTGTGATAGCTGACTACGTTGTACTTCAACATACACATTTGGACACAAAGTACGTTCAGATCTCACTAATTCAAAGGAAGCTAAAATCTGCCTGTACATAAAAGGATTCAAAACCAAGATTTACATTGCTGGAAGGAGTGGTGATTAGTTTGTTCAGTTACGTATTCCTGTGTGGCTGAAGGAACTGGGTTGGACTGTGAAGTCTTCTTCCTAAAGGGAATAGATTCTGAACCTGCTGATGTTAAAAGGATACTTAGCCTTGGCTTTTGTGGTCCAAATCAGTTTTATGACAATGACTTCAGAGTAGATGCTTGGGTTCATTGGCAAGTCGTTAGTTGTTTGATGGTCTGCTGCCAGGTGATTTAAAGTCTAACTTCAGGTCTTTTCAGACAGGCAACTTTATACCAGTTCTCACCTCCCTTTCCCATGTATTCAGTGAAAAGCTACGTCTTCTTTGTAATGCCAGTTGGAGCAAAAATGCTGCGAGGCACATTGACAGTGCCAGTCTGGCAGCTTTGTATTGACATATCGTTGTGCAGGGTATTTGGTCTGGTGTCTATAATTTCACACAGCTATTCATATCAATTAAAATGTACACAATTGTTCCTCTTCCTTAAGGCAAAAGAAAGTGTAAGTCTACAATTTTACTTTACAGAAATTATCATTGCACTCAAAAGCTGAGTGCAAGCTTCTGAAAGTATTAAATCAAAATACTTCTATTTGTAGGTGAAGAAAGGTTCTATTCATTTTGGAGAGATGCATATAAATGCCTCAGAAATTGTGAAAATTAAGGGTCTGATTCATAAAACATTTATGCACTGTTTATGCAGAAAACATGTACATTCAATTCAGGGAAAAGAGTATAATTCATTTAGCCCTGTTTTAAATATCAAAAAGTTGAAAATATATTGGTCAGACAGCTAGCTGTGTTAAACATACTTTGAAGTGCCAATAACAAAAGAAGAAAATAGTAGTAAAATCTAGCAAATATGTGAGTGCTTTTAAGAAAGAGTAGTGTTTAATATTATTATTTTAATTATTCTGAAAATTTTGGTAGTGCTTGCTTCTGTTTTGCTGTTTTATCATCTTCTATGCTATGAAAAGCCACAGTAATGCTGAACTCTTTCATTATCTCAGCTCTGTTTTGGGGGAGAAGCATCATGAATCTACTCACAGCATGTTACAGAAGTTAATACCTACTTTTTACTTAATTATATGCAGGAAAACCAAAACACCTTCTACAAGTTCTGTAATTTTATAGGCACATCAGCAAAAAAAAATATGTGCACTTCAGAGTTTTGGGAGAAAATATGGGTTACATGCTCAGATTTGAGCAGTGAACTGTGTAAAGGAGAACGATTTAGTCCCAGTAAAATTACAGTTTCTCTCCCAGCCCCCAGCTACAGCAAAGAAATAAATTGCACCTCCTTACAAACCATAGTCCTGCCAGTACCATATGAGCTAAAAGTGTTGCTCTGTTTTTGGCTATGCAAACATAGAGAGTGAATTCCAGGATCTGTGAAGACCCTATGTGCCCTGAGCCAGCAAGTGATGAGGAGTTTCATAGACACTAAGCTTTCATACAGAGAGGAATATCAGTTATAAATACTGTATTGTGAAAGATGAACTGAAATTTTAGCTAAAGAGTAGTCATCAGGATCATCACTCTGCTCTTGACAGCAAGTGGTAGAAAGGCAGAGATTATTAGAAAAGAGATGAATATAGAGGCTGAGCCAAAATGACTGAGGCAAAATTCTAGGTCTTTATTATTTCTTTGCAAAAAACAGTGTGGTTAAGAATATAGGGTAGAGAACAACAAGTGTCAAGGTTTGACTAAAGTCTGTTAAAAGTTGCTGTTGAGTAAATAAGGGACTCAAAAAAAAAAGATTATAAAAAAAAGGCTCTCAGGAAACATGCAGACAACTTACCTGTCCTATGCAGGATCACAGAATACGATGCAACGTGGCATAGGAAATAAGGGGGAAAAAAAGGTTGCTCGAGCCATAGACACACCTGACCACCAGTAACAAAGATTGTGTTACTACCTCAGAGGAAAAAAAAAAAATTATATAAACACAACCCTCTGCAGAGCTACTACTCTTTCATTTCTGGTCAATTATGTTAAAAAATAATAGGAGTGAAAGAGCTGCTTTACCACCATTCACCAATGTGCAATTTTTAATTCCATAAGGTAAAATGATGTAGCAGGCAACTGGAGCAATATAAAGTATGAACTGAGTCAAGTGAAACGTTTCCTTTCACCCCTTTCATTACTTTTCGAAATAATACAAGCAACAAAATAATAATAAAAAAAACCCGTCAGAATACTCTTGATATTACTGAATATTAAGGAAGGTAAAATCAAGAGATTAATGAAGAAAATTGGAAACATATCTATGCAAAAACTGCCTGGAATTAAAAAATTGTGTCTTCCAAATAACAGGTCCTAAAGGGGCAACTGCATTGTATATGTAGCTCTTATTTCTAAAAGTAATAATAATAATAAATTGCCTTGAACTGATTCTATACTGAACAGTAAAGTAGCAAAATGAGTAGAACTTGCTTCAGACCCCTGGATATCACTCTTCCACTGAACTTTAATTTGTACTTCAAATCATTTCTTCATTACATTTCTGCTTTCAGGATCAGACCTAACTATATACCATCTCTCTAAATCTGGTTCTGTTTAATTACCTCACCCCTAGTCTGGATCACTGCAGGGTCAGGACTAAGGGATGTCCCTGCCCTACAGTCAAGAAATGTCTCAAACTTCAAGACATACCAGATGCATCTGTTGTGCACTATGGAGTCTGCAGTCTCTGTCAGTGCAAGCAAGTCCTCAATTGCTCTCAATCTCATTTATACTGATATTGACTTCATCCTCTTCATTGCTCTGCTACAATATCACTGACCCTAATTATCATCTTACTCTTATTTGATCAATCAAGAAAAATAATGCCAAAATTTAAAATCAGTAGGAAAGGGGATAACATCAATAATATTTTTCCTATTTAGCATCAAGGTTAGATTTCAAGTAGTTTCAGCATAGACATCCATCTACATTTATCTCTGTAGGCTTTTTTAACATCATGCTCTCTAGTGGCTGGAGGTTCTTCTGTATTGCCCTTTCCAACTCCAGAGAAAGCCTTCTCACCAATAATTTTCAGTACATTTTCAAGAACATATCAGAAGTTCACCACGCCCACCTCTCACCTTTGAACTGTGGTTACAAATGTTGTCAGTTTTGTATTTCCATTAAGCTCACAAAAACATCTTTTTATATGAAGTACTGTAGCATAAGTAGTAAGACTACAATCCTTTTATTTTAGGAGTGTAATTTGTGAACTGTTTTGTTAGGGAAAGTCTTTATTTTATCTTCAAATATAGATTTTCTTTTTAATGATACTGTCCTTATGAGACAAAGTTCAACTTACTGCTGAAGTGAATGGCAGCAATTTCACTGACATCATGATTAAAAATTCACATGAGTTTTAGTTACCTTTTTGCATAACGGCATCCTGTGTGCTTAAAAAACACAGTCTGTGCATAACTGTTCTTCTCAGAGAACTCTCGTTCCTCTTGAAGGTTTCTGACCCCCACCCTGTCATCCCATTCTCCATTTTGATGTAACACAAAGAATTTGGGCCTGGCATATAGTGACTTTTCTTAAATGCTTTCTTGTCAGTTCTCTTTCTTTTTTTCAAATGCCTAAGCAACATTTTCACTTGCTACTTTCAGATCTGAGCGGTTGTGAGTGTTGGTGTGGGTGGGTATTATTCAGATACATAATAAGCTACAGATAGCACATACAGCCCGATTTGGGGCAGCCATCAGGATTTCACTAACCAAAGCCAGTGACCGCTTTTATAGATGAACATGCTGTAACTGATACTTACAATTTTGCCTATAACAAAATTGAATTGAGGCAACTTTTGTTAGTTTCTCTGTAAATGACTATTTTTCTACTCGTAGAGAGGAATATAAAGGGAATTTTTAAATAATTATTTTCTGAGATGACATGTCGATTTTAACAAGGCTCCCTGCATTTTTTTGGGGGGTGGGTGCTTTTCTGATATTTGTGCATATATATATATATAAAGTGTTTGCATGTATTATCACCTTTTTATCACAATTTGAGTAAGCATAGCTATGTAATTTCAACATAATTTGCATGTTGTTGTTTTGCAGTTCAATTTTTTCTCATCAACTACCTCTTAATTGAAGTTTGGAGACTTGCACAACCCTGGAAGAATACAGTTAACAAAAAGCGTAATAATAAAACCTGTACAGACTATTAGAAAGTCTCCTGAATATTTGAAGCTACTTACAGTTCTATTTTTAAGGCAGTGCATATTTATGACCAAATTATTGTATCAATGGGCATAGCTTTATTAAATCTAAAAGTGTAACCCATGCTGATGTAGTTTTTACATCACTGAACTGGTATAAAAACTCAGTGTCATTTAAATATCCAAAGTCTACTGCCCTTTGTGTGAGATGCTGGCCCTCCTTTTTTAAAATTTATTTTTTATTTTTCTTTCCATTTCTGAGTTAGTGGAAATAAAAAAAAACATTACATAGTTAATGCATCTAAACAGTTTGAAAAAATATTTCAGAATACTTTGCATTTTGCATCCATGAAAAAAAAAGTTTGTTCAGTTTGGAAGTAATACAGATTTTTAGCCCGCTTACTGTTTTGTGAGGCAGTTGAGGGAGATGGTCACAGAAAGCTGGACTGTGGCCAAGGAATAATGATTGTCCTTCATATGCTCTTTACAAAAACAGAGATGATTTTTTCTTCAAATACATTCTTCTTTCTAGTCTGCAAACCATTCTTGACTTCTAGAACCTGGTAGAAAATCCACTGAAACCAACATAAAACCTTTCAAAGAGCTTTATCAGACAGCGTAGGGGATGTGGCTACAGTGGAAGCTTCAGCCTTATTTTCTCCATATCAGATCTCAGGAGTATCAGATGTAACACCACAAATGCAGGATTTGTGGCAACTGGCTATTTAGTTATGCCTGCATAATGTTCCTAGTGAATCAGTTCCTAAATTAACGCACAAAGTGTATTATTTTAATGGTCTATGTAAATTTTAAAAATGTAATATGAACTCTGAATGTAGATTATAAAATTTACAGGATATGCTTGAATAAATATCTGAACAAATCTGTTTAACCCCAAAGGAAATTATCTATATTTCCTTTCAAGCTTTCCTTCAGCAGTTTATAGTCTTCATTTTTATTATTTCCAGAGAAAATGGTTTATGACTTTTGAGAATGTATATATAGATTTATATATAAGGGAATATATATGCACATGTGTGTATGTGTGCATATATGTATACCCCTATATATAAAACTAATTTATGTATGTTATATATATTTATGTATATATAAAATATATATGATGTCTTACAATAAGTTGCATACTGTGCCTAATAAATGAAGCATATTTGTAAGCAGATAAAAGACTTCAGCAAATTACAGAAACAATGGAACGTTTTCTACAAGAGTATATTTTATTATTTTTCAGTTTCTGCTGGTTTTATTTATATTAGCGGCTCATTCAGCAAACTGCAATATTACGTGGCACTGATATTTCAACCATAAGAGTTCAAAATGGTGTAAGATCATGGACAATTTTCACTGTCGTTAGACTGTAAAGCCTACATTGTTGGTGGAGGGGTTGGTTAGTTATTTTTGCTGTGGAAGTATTAACTAGATGATCTCTGAACAGACTGCAACATGTAGGCTGAGTTTTAATCTGTTTTAGTATGTATGACAAGGTCATATGAGGTATTGAGGGACATGATATTCTTGTAAAAAGTATGGAGAATGAGGATGCTCAAGGCCCTGCAAACAATATTGCTGTTAAATTATGGGAAACTCTCCAGAACACTGGGCTCTCAAAACACTGACAATTTTTTGTACCTTTTCTAGGTTTTCTTTTTTCTATTTTGTCTGCAGGAAGGCAAGCCAGTGAAAAGTCTACATTTGTCTGAGTCTTTAAATGTTCTACCGTAAAGTAATTGAGGTTTTTTTCAGAGTGGTACATAAAGTACTTACATAAATACCCTTCCTGAAGTGTGACATAGGTGCATTTTCCACTTATACCCTACTTGGAAAGTTCACCATATCTGCAGTCTGCCATCAGAGCTTGGTATTGCTATGCAATAATTAAACATGCAGTAGCCATTGTTGTTGACTAACAAAATTTTTTCTTCCTTTTTGTATTTTGCAATACTCTATGGTTTTTACTTGAATGTATTGGCCTGATTTTTTTTTTGACAATCATTTATTAGCTAGAGGTGCTATTTATGTTCCAAAGAGATCTGGGTGAATGATAATGTTCTCTTTCTAGATGCCAAATCCTTTTTTGGGCCTGACAAAACTCATTGTTCATAATGTATATTAACCCTATGAAATGCTTATGCACTTGCTTTACATTGTATTTAAATGCACACTTGCTCCTTAACTTCTAATCCAGGCTTGTACTAGTGTCTAATATGTCAAGTTTGTCCATATGTATTTGTGGGAAATTACAATGAAAAAGATGTATATGATAAGCAATTGGAAACAAAAAAGAAAAATAAAAATAAAATTTCCATGTAAAGTTTATGAAAGTATGTAAATGCTCATTTTTTTAAGAGTCTTTAATAGTAAGTTATTTACACTTTTACAGTGTACAAATATTCATAGATACATTAATTGTTTCTCCACTCAAATGTAGCTAAGATCTCAAAATCACTTCTCCTTCCATACAGGAAAAGAAATGGAAGATTTCCTGTGTAGAAAAGATACTAACAGCAGCAGAACATGCTACCAACCCCTCACTATTCCTAATTCCACCATAATTATGATTTAATCTCATACATTACTCAAATACCAAGATTTTTCCCCATTTCTCTGATTGGGATGTACCTCTACATACCATGTACATGCAATGTCATTCATTTACCACTAATACTCATTTTCATACAGAAGAGTAATTTGTCCATATGCCTTCATAGAGCAGATGTAGATAACTCTATTTCTTCTTATCTTTCTAAGTGTTCCCAGATGCTACGTATTTGTCAATTGATTTAAGGTTATGATTTCTTGCTGCAGGTAAAATGGTGCTTATTTATAGAATCTTATTGGATATATAAAATTAGAAATAGGAATCTTATATTAGAGATAATATTAATATTAGAGAGACTAACATCCTTTGCATGCTGCTTCCACATCTTTTACACAAAAGCACAACAAGCTACTAGGAAACAAAGGTATGAAAGGTGAGTTATTGAACAAGAAATAAATAACTTTGTCTATGAAAGGAAACAGTCTTTTTTTTTAGATTTCTAATAACTCTAAAATCTATTTTCAAATAATGTTATCTATAATCTTCAGGATATGGAAGTGCTTATTCAGCTACCAGACTATATTTAGACTCTGTTTTGATTCTAGCCCCTTGTAATATTTGCACATTTGAGTATTTGTAATATTAATTAACAATCCATTTTGAGGCACTGACTGAGCAAAAAATAAAAATAAAGTTAAAAATACGGAGTGGTAAAATTGCCCCTTTTGGCCCAGTGAATCAGGTATATTTAACCCTGTTCAAATACATTTTTGATATCACTTGCATGCCTAAAGATATGTTGCCTTGCTGAATCTGCTTGCATGCCTAAAATCCATTGCTGATTAATAGACACTGAATTCAGAAAAATCATACCTATTCCTGAGGTTTTGTATTTTGATAGGTCAGTGACAAGATACCTGGAGTCCTCAATCTGTGGTTTATCTCTAAGGTCAGCTGTTACTATGTTTTTCCACAAATTGTATTTTATTCTAATAATAAACCCTTTTACCTCTACTGGTGTGTGAGCTGACACAGGCAGGACACAGGAACAACCACAAAACCACAGACGAAATGCAAAGAGTAAATTCATTTTTGTTACCTCGCAAACCAGGGAATCCCTGAAGCAGCACTCAGGCAGAGGCACCCAGGTGGGGACGCAGGCATGGAGCTCGGTCCTTGATAGAGGATTGCTGAACCTTCTGGTTTCACCTGTATATTAGGGATTCACGCAGGTGTAGTTTTCCACTGTGCTTTGAACTTTCCCACAGCAGGGCAGGAATCTCAAGCACGTTCAGTAGGGTGCCTCTGAAGCTGTCACAGGCCTATGTTATCTGAACACAGATGTTCTACTTGTCAAACACAGAAGGATAGATAACAATTAGAATTGACAACCCCCTAAAGATCAGAGATACCATGTGTATTGTTTAAATATAAAATCAGAATCATAAGCCAAAGAAAAAGAGATGGTATATATAGTGCAGTAACAAGAGTAATGTAACTGGAGATCAACACTCCCTGGTTGAACAAGTAGTTCCATTTTCATTTAGTGACTCCTGATTTCCAGTGCCTGGTGACACCAAGCTGCAAGTATATCTATCTCATGAGGTAACACATATTTGGTTATATGAACAGTTATATGAACAGTTGAACAACTGTTTTTCTCACTGAAGCTTCCTACAGGATCCATGCTACTCGCTGCCCTCCTCTTAAAACTAGGGGGATACGGCATTATACGAATCACTTCCCTCATAACCCCTATTTCAAACTCCATATGCTACCCATTCCTCACCTTAGCCCTATGGGGAGCCCTAATAACCAGCTCAATCTGCCTACGCCAAACTGACCTTAA
>VZTO01007284.1:0-27738 GCA_013400615.1 Syrrhaptes paradoxus | reverse complement strand
CTCTGATTGGGATGTACCTCTACATACCATGTACATGCAATGTCATTCATTTACCACTAATACTCATTTTCATACAGAAGTGTAATTTGTCCATATGCCTTGAAAGAGCAGATGTAGATAACTTCTTATCTCTCTAAGTGTTCCCAGATGCTACGTATTTGTCAATTGACTTAAGGTTATGATTTCTTGCTGCAGGTAAAATGGTGCTTATTTATAGAATCTTATTGGATATATAAAATTAGAAATATGAAGGAGATATTAGAGATAATATTAGAGAGACTAACATCCTTTGCATGCTACTTCCACATCTTTTACACAGAAGCACAACAAGCTACTAGGAAACAAAGGTATGAAAGGTGAGTTATTGAACAAGAAATAAATAACTTTGTCCATGAAAGGAAACGGTCTTTGTTTTTAGATTTCTAATAACTCTAAAATCTATTTTCAAATAATGTTATCTATAATCTTCAGGATATGGAAGTGCTTATTCAGCTACCAGACTATATTTAGACTCTGTTTTGATTCTAGCCCCTTGTAATATTTGCACATTTGAGTATTTGTAATATTAATTAACAATCCATTTTGAGGCACTGACTGAGCAAAAAATAAAAATAAAGTTAAAAATACGGAGTGGTAAAATTGCCCCTTTGGCCCAGTGAACCAGGTATATTTAACCCTGTTCAAATACATTTTTGATATCACTTGCATGCCTAAAGATATGTTGCCTTGCTGAATCTGCTTGCATGCCTAAAATCCATTGCTGATTAATACACACTGAATTCAGAAAAATCATACCTATTCCTGAGGTTTTGTATTTTGATAGGTCAGTGACAAGATACCTGGAGTCCTCAATCTGTGGTTTATCTCTAAGGTCAGCTGTTACTATGTTTTTCCACAAATTGTATTTTATTCTAATAATAAACCCTTTTACCTCTACTGGTGTGTGAGCTGACACAGGCAGGACACAGGAACAACCACAAAACCACAGATGAAATGCAAAGAGTAAATTCATTTTTGTTACCTCGCAAACCAGGGAATTCCTGAAGCAGCACCCAGGCAGAGGCACCCAGGCGGGGACGCAGGCATGGAGCTCAGTCCTTGATAGAGGATTGCTGAACCTTCTGGTTTCACCTGTATATTAGGGATTCACGCAGGTGTAGTTTTCCACTGTGCTTTGAACTTTCCCACAGCAGGGCAGGAATCTCAAGCACGTTCAGTAGGGTGCCTCTGAAGCTGTCACAGGCCTATGTTATCTGAACACAGATGTTCTACTTGTCAAACACAGAAGGATAGATAACAATTAGAATTGTATATGTATTTTTCTACACCCCAGCTGCAAGTCACTTGAGCATGTTTACAAACCTTGCCAATCTTCCATTATTTTACCTCAACTGGTTATCCCAAATTGAGTTAATAGGTTACGTTCAGCAGCTCAGCAGTAACCACTTGCACATTTTTATTCCTCTGATCAAAGCGTTGCCATTCAATAAAGTTCTAAATACATAATATGCATATACTGTAATACAGTTAATTTAATAATACCCCCAACAGTATGTACATGAGCAATGCCTCCCCTTCATGCACCCTGTTATGCATGCATTTGCCATGCTTCAGTTCATCTTCTCAAACTGAGATAAGACAACGCCCTAAAGATCAGAGATACCATGTGTATTGTTTAAATATAAAATCAGAATCATAAGCCAAAGAAAAAGAGATGGTATATATAGTGCAGTAACAAGAGTAATGTAACTGGAGATCAACACTCCCTGGTTGAACAAGTAGTTCCATTTTCATTTAGTGACTCCTGATTTCCAGTGCCTGGTGACACCAAGCTGCAAGTATATCTATCTCATGAGGTAACACATATTTGGTTATATGAACAGTTATATGAACAGTTGAACAACTGTTTTTCTCACTGAAGCTTCCTACAGGATCCTACTGTGTTATGTAATTATGTTTTCACCTCAAACCTGAGATGTAAAGACATAATTCTGCTGTTTCTTTGACTAGCATGAGACCTCAGTCTTCTAGCCTTTTTCATACAAAGGAGCTCTTGACCTAACCCACTTTTTTTCTCACAAGACATAAAAAAAAGATGACTTACCTGGAGAAGTCCAGGAACACTCAGGCNCAGTAACAAGAGTAATGTAACTGGTGATCGACATTCCCTGGTTGAACAAGAATTATAAGGACACTTAACTCACTTTTTGTCCATTAGCACAGATGGATCTTATAACATCTGGTACTGTACTTTCTTCAATTCACTTTAAAATTTTAGAATTGCAGATTACAAGTATTATTTGCAGATTATCTCAAATCAATATTTCAAATTAGTGTAGCTGAAAGAAAAGTAAATTTTAAAAGCTAATATTCATCTTAAATTATTTTCTTTTTAGCATTTTATAAAAATTTAGAGTGAATAGACCTGGAAGGTAATTAAGTTACTTCCTCTCTTTCCTCTGCTCTTCTCCTCCTAACTTTTTCATTCATACTGACCATGCTGAAAAAAAAATCCATCAAGTAAAGTAATATATTTTAGCTGCTGGACATGGATCTTCTATTAAAAGAAATTACACTTAAAAAACAACAGTAAGTGAAAAAAAATGGGAAAAAAAAAGCTATTTTCCAACCATTTAGAAAAGCAAAAACTCTCAGATACTGTGTAATAAACAGCATCTCTGAGAAATTTATTGGAAATGGCCAGGTCTCCATAAAGAAAAAACTGAATCAAAATGCATGACTGGAGGAGGTGTTGTTCAGCATTTGTAGAAACCATCCTAAAATCTCACATGTATTATGTCAAATTAAGGTAAAAAAAAAATTCTTTTGATAAGTCTATGTTCTGAATTTTGTTACATTTTTGCCCCCCGGAAATTGTATAACCGAGTTAATCAAACAAAATATATTTTCTGTATAAAACTATTACAGATTTATTGTGACATCAGAAGAGATTTGGTGCCTTCTGTACCAACTATAAACAGTCCCAGTCAAGTCTTATGGCTGTTCCCTTTCCTACTTCCCCTTCATATCAATTTTTTTAAGCTGGAAATGTGCACAATCTATTTGAACCCTTTAATATCTATGAAATTGAATGGGAAATTTGCTAATTTTCCTTGTTTTTTAATTTAAGACAGGCAGAATTTCATTAGCACAATATATCTTGGATTTATTGTGCTCATCAAAGTTCATGGAGACCTACAAAACCCGTGAGCATTTAATAAAACTCTTTATATGGTATTTTAATGTATATTTATATATTCTGACCACAAAAGCCATGTGAAATATTTAGAAAAATGTTAAAACTCTCAAAAGATTCTGTTAAAATAAGATTTTTTAACCAAAAGTAATGGCAAAGTTTTCTGATACATCACACATTTATCAGTTTCCATTGACAAAGAGTTTATTTTGGAGGAACAGTGATTCATTGGCCAACCATCATAATATACTTTGATTAATAACTGCAATTCCAGTTTGGCCTGAATGATATATGAGTAGCAGTTAGGCAGTGTAATTATTCAGTTCAATCACTGAACTGAATAATTAGGGAAAAATAGTTGAGGTTTAACTGAAGGGGTTTTTTTCCCCTCACAGGAAATGTGTTTCTTTGCCTTAATTACAAAACAAAGCTTTTTTATTCCCTTTTGGACCTTCTCGATGGAAATAAAGGGAGAGTTGGATGCCATGTATGAAACAACAGGATTTGGCAATGATTACATTATTCATGAGACATACAGAGAAACAAAATCAGTTCTTTCTTCTGCCTGGTGTGAATGAACCCGTGATTCTCTCTTCTAAAGCTGTGGGTGATTCAGAAGTGAGTTGCTGTCCTGCTGATAATTTTTACTGCTGCAGAGACTGGCAATCTTTTGCTCTATTTCATACGGTGGCACTCTAGCACCTGGACTATATATCTTGCAACAGCAAATATTTTATGCAAAGTGAAGAAGCACCAATAAAAGAAATTGCTAATACCTGCGTGCCAGCAAAATACAGTGGAATTGTGTTTGAGGAAAATCATAGGAAATGCATGGCTTTAAAAAGATACAGCATCCATTGCTTTGAAATAATTAAGTAGATTGGCATTGATAATCTCCTCTTTTTTTTTATTCAACTGATGTCCACTGCAAATAAAAGGTTTTATTGTTGGGTATTAATGAAATCCACAGTCAGCTGCCTTGTGTTTACATGGACACTGGATTTGTATCAGAGTCTGAGTTGATTGAAAATGACTGCTTAATAGAACTACCTATTTGTCTTCCCATCCTCAAGCCCAGAGGCACAGAAGTTTGTTCTGGATAGAAGTAACTGAAAATGGGAGATAATGCCCCAAAGGAGCAATTATTTTCCAAGAGAGTTAATCTTTTTAGAATATTTTTCCCACAAGTAACAGTGTCACTGAAAGGTCTTAATTTTGGGTTCCACTCAGGTTTCTTAAAGCAAGATTTTGCCTTGAAAATAATCAAGTGAAAGGATATTAAAAACTCATTCTTAAACTTTGCCTTAACAACAGCAGCAGCACCAACCTGGAGATTTAGTGCAGCTGGCAGAGGGTGGCAAGTGCGTTGTTAACAGAAGTACATAGTCTCAGAGGCTCAAAAGTGTGACATGCTTAATTGCTCTCAGGAATTTGAGATTAACAGGAGTTCACAGTCAGAGGACTGCTCCAAGTTCTGCCGTTGGTGTAGGGCATCAACAACAAGCGGGAAACACCCTGGAACCACTTACAATTGCATTTTGTGTATCTGTTAATAATTTATTCTCTCATCTGTGTCATCAGACTTGGTAATGTGTTTTCTGTTTACCAAAGCAACAGCCACTGAGAAGCCTTCATGATAACCTTTTTCTCACCTTCTTCCAAGTGCTGACCAGACAGCTGACTGTAGATTCTCGAGTGGAAATTGCTTGCCTCACACTTTTTACGCATTCTCCATCTTACAGTTAAGCCTCCACAATACACAACAACTGAGCAATGCCTTGCTTCAGTGGTGCAAGGTGCTCAGTTCAGGGGCTCACCTCACTGGGTTACATGAAGGAGGCTCTATTTTGAACACAGTCCAGATTCTTCCTCACTCTGCCACAAAACATGTCAAGAGATGACCACTAACTTTTAGTCTGAAGTTTGTGTGGTTCTTCTTGTGGCAGTTGTAAGCATCACTTGTAACGGGTATAANAAAAAATGTGGAGTTTATAATATAGGGACTTCTCTTGCTGATGGATTTTGACAAAAAACTTATAACCTCACATGGAACCAATCAAAAAGCTTTATGAAAAGATTTTTCCACTTGAGGATGCTTGTCATAGAAGTGTTTCTCTGTCAAAAAATTTTCAGTCACAGTATGGAAAAATACACTCTGGAATAATTTTTTTCAACCAAACACGTGGGAGTGTGCAAATTATAAGCCATACCATGTTGGAAGTATTTTTGGGTGGGCGGAAGGAACACAAAAACCCTTCCAATGTAAAACTCAGAAATATCACATTCAGGAATCTTTCTTCCACTCCTGAAAAATTTTTCTCTTTTGATACAGACTTTATGGGAAAGTTTGTATATTTAGAAAGTTTTCCATTTGAAGTAGGGTCACAGTATAAATAAATAGAAATTTAAGTGTGAGATAACTCGAATTTATTTCATATCTGTCCTATGGATTATGTTAGGAAATTTCCAAGCAACTCTCTGGACTTGATTTGTCTCCCTTTTCCTACATTTCTAAACATACAAGAAATGAAGTCTAGAGACCTTTGCAAAGAAAGGTGAAACCTATGAATTCAAGGTGTAATACCAGTGATTACTAATATTTTTATGTTCTCAGAACACATACTGTTTTCCTTGTCACTTTTGTGACAGCTGAAGAACCACTTCCCCTGTTACAGAGTTGCAGGCAATAAGTTCTCAGCATGAGGTTGCTAGCATCCCTGAAGAAAGACTACCACACAGCTACTCACTTTCTAACACCTCTGGCCTAGAAATAACTTCATGGTTCAGCAAAACTCAAAGGCACATATTGAATTAAAGGCAACTGTTTCTCTACTCAGCTGCTTGTTTCTAAGTGGGGTTTATTACCATAGCAAATAATAGATACAGATATTTGTAACAGTGCTAATGAATTAGATGCTAAAGAATGGATAAAGCTCTGTGAAGCTAAAAATGGAAATCAAGCACCAGAGTTTCAGGAACAGTGTCTAATCTATATGAAAAGTCATCTTGCTCACAGTCCCTAAAGTCATCTCCTTTTCTACTATGAAAACAAGCATCTGTAAGACCAGCTGGTTACCCCTACATTGTATTAGTTGGTTGACATTATACAGATTTGTGGGGCAAAGGGAAGGTCCATACACCCTCTTACTCCCTTGAGCATTCCTAGGTACTGTATTGAAACACAGACATCTCCTTTTTGTTACCAGTGTTGAAGAGAAGGTCAATATGCTGCTAAGCTGGTATAATGTGTTATTTTCCTCCACAAGACAAGGCATGCTCTCTCCTAATTCCCAGTCTGGAGACAGGATGCAACAAAGGGGAAAGGCTCTGTTTTCCCAGTAACATGTGAGTAATGCCTACCCTAAAAGCTACTAAGTGGAGTCTAGGAGCTGGTCCTTATGTGACTAGCTCTTCTCTCACTTTTTCCTTTCACAGGGGCTTTCCAAGTGCATTGTTGTGTCTCTCAAAATGCTTTCTGACTGAAAATATATGTGATTGCTGCTGAGTAGGAATAATCTTACTGCAATATGGTTCTGCTACTGCATGACAGGTTGTGACATATTGTGTTGTAGCAATTCAGCAAAACATCTGTATCACAGCATCCATTTGCTTCAAGATGGAGAAGTAGATCACTTATATCTCTGCTAAGATATCATCCACGTCATCTCTGTTGTATCTGTTATCCTTAAGCCTGGCTGATCCACATCACCAAGTAGCTCTCTAAACCACATCATATTTTGCTGTTTCCATTCACCTGAAAGCAACAACTTCCTGTACAAAGTTGAGAAACTTTGAAGAGGGTGTTTGTCAGGAGTCCTCACAGACAGCACATGGACTGATGAGCGGCACTTCAAATTAGATTCAGACTCTTCATTAGTAAGGCTACAAGGTGAGAGGAGAGAATGGGGAGGCCTTCTAGCACCACATGCTGTGATTACTTTGGCTTTACCAACCCACATATGTCTGTACGTGTGGCTTTGAGACATTCATAAATGAGTTGGCTATTGGGACTCTACAATGAAAAAAACAGTGTCTTCTCACGGTCAGGAAATAAGCTGTTCTCCAAAGCCTTCATTTCAACAGTACAAAGACAAGGAGAAGGGAGGAAGGAAACAATGAGTGCAATCCACAAAGGACATGGTCAGCTCTGTTTCTTAGTTATTGTCTGATTTATGAAGTTAAAGTGTAGCACTCTCTTGGCTTCAGTTAACAACAGTGTTTCTGAAAATCTTTGTGAACTGACAAGAATCACAATAAACCTCCTGCCTTCAATTGCATTACATGGCAGTGACTCACAGGTGCAATGCAGAGCTTCTGCCTGCTGTGATGTAATTCTAAACGGCACTTTTTGTTTAAAACATTATAGAAGAGTTGAAAGAAATAAACCTCTAAGAAGCTATTTTATGGCCTTCTTCAGTTAAGCTTTTAACACAGAGCATCCAAACCTAGCACTGGATTTACAATTGAATTTCTGAACAGGTATGTAGAGCTAGGGTCTTCATGGAGCTCTGCAAATTTCAGTCTTGTCCACAGTTTTGTTGCTTTATTGCAACCTGTGTTAAATGAGTTGGTGATTCTCAGCTGGAGATGTCAGGAGGAGCTTTGAAAATAGCAGCCATATGTTTAATTGGGTAAACTCTACTGTTAAAAAGTACCAGTTGGATAGGCAGGTAACAGTTCTGGAAACTCACTGTAACTGCACTGAACTGCAATTTTAAATTTATTCCAAGAACTTTTATATATATATATATATATATATATATTAGAAAAAATATGCATACATTTGTAAAAGTTCTCATATAACATTTGCATACACATTTTATTTAGTGTTCAGTATCTTGTAAATGTCTCTAAAGACAAAAGAAAGAAAAGAATTTGCTTCAGAAAGCAGATCCTTTTCAGAGACATTTACTTGGTCTCTTTTATATTTAATCAAAATAGTCAGACAAGTTTTCACTCAGCACTAAAAAAAGTTCTCATTCCAATCAAATAGGTCAAAATCCCAGTACTCAATACAGCTTTTATATCTCTTGACTTTCATTTTCCCTGGCATGTATGTGTGAAGTTCCATAGGAGTCTGCTGTACTGAAGATACACTTCCTGTGGAGCTCTCCAGGAAACTTTCAGCTGAATTTCCATTTGATTAATTTCATTTAAAAATATTAATTATTAAGAAAATATTTCATATTTCAACTTTTAAAGCTTTCCTGCTGATAGGGAACAATCCTCATTTAATTCAGGCAGTTTCTCTATATTCATAATTAACTGCCTATTTTATATTTCATCTCCTTAAGCTCTTCTGTTAGGAAGATTATTAAAAAAGTAGAATATATGAAAGTGTCAGAAACTTAGTCTGCTTGCACTGATCAGTAAATGAGATCTATCCTTATAATCTGAGTCATCAAGAGAATCTTCTCAGAAGATTAAAGGAATGGCCCTGAAACATTCTGGTAATCGAAGTTGCGTAAAGTCAAAAAGCATACTTGCTGCTCTGTTCGTGAAATCCATACTTTAACAAAAGAAATGAAAGGCATCCTTGCCCTTCTCAAACTTCAAGCCTGCAGCTTAGAATTGAGCTGAGGAGAATAAAAATTTGCATTTAAGCCTTTAAAGAATGATTCAAGTCTTCCTGTAAGAAATCCAGCTTGGGCTCGACAACTTTTAAAATAGTTAGAGAAGGCATGGTCAAGTACAACAAATTGTACCCACTACAAAAAAATAATATGTAAAGCTCATCAATGAGCTCATCAAAGCTCATAAAAATATAACTTTTTATGCAGTCATCTGAGATTTTTCAACTTTATGGCCATTTAAAGCTTTCTGACCCGTCAGCATGTCTCTGTTATACCTGATCATCCAGTGTGCTGCCCGTTGTCTTGCAGTGAATACCTGTGTGCAAAGTCAGTAATTCTCCAGTTCACATTCTTTTATGTCCATGACATTATGGAAAACGTCTCCATCACGACTCATCTAGCAATAGCTTCATTGCACCCCAGCGTCATGTGCTTTTCCATTAATTTTCTTGCCTTATTTCTGCTAGATACTTGCATTCAACACTGTGAAGAAAAAATAAATTGTTGACAGAATGCAAGAAATGGTTTAAAAATATTATCCTTACAGAATCAAATGATATTTGACTGGTATAGAAAAAATATACGTCACCTGATATTTGATCATCTGAGGAACTCACGTCAAATGGGTTCATACATCATCTAGAGCTTTCCAAGCCTGATACTAAGAACTGTGAATGTGTCACAAATAATTTGGGGGAAAATGAGAGGATTTGATGTGTCACATGTCTAACCTCTGAAAATGACTGAATATATGCAGAAAAGTGAAAGCATGTGTTAAGCAAAAATAGATCCAAGTAAAACTGTATCCATAATAGTTGATTAAATAATGCTCTTTGAGAACCCAGACCCTGGTCTGATGTAAATCAGCACTATTACTATAATTTTGCATAGCACAAACATCGTGTATTTCTTTCTTCAAATGTTTTTTTTCCTATGTAATAATTCCACTCAACTAATAAGAAAAAAATTAAAGGTTACACCACAGGTTTTAACTAGAACCAATGAAGTTTGATGAAAGAATATGTTTCAGTCATAGTAGAAAGCATTCCAAGAAAATAAATGGACCTCTTAGTCACCATGAGCTCAATGAATAAACCCAACGTTTTCACTAGAAATGCATTAGCTACATGAGAGATCTGATTTTGTACCCCTACTCATAATAACCTTAATAGTTATTTATGCATGTATCGTGCTATTGAACTGGTTTTACACTATTTGAAATAACCTGCTACGAATATATTGCTAGTATTTGATACCTCAGTCATTTTGCATATTAAGTCACTTTTCTCCTTCTTTTCATTAATTCTAGAGAGGGATTTCTGCCGTCTTCAGGTCTGTAAGTAAGGTAATATTAATGACCTCTTAGAGATCTCTATCTTTTTTCTGCACACTGTGACTGTGGAATTCCTCTCCCTCTCCCTCTCTCTCCCTCCTTTTCTCCCTGTAAAAGTTAATTTTTCTTCACATTTCAGGTTTCACTGAAAAAATACAAAAAATTGTTTGCATTCATCATCAAAAAAAGAATCAACAAAAGCCTTACCTAAGTGAAAAATCCTGTCAGAACTACTTTTTCAGCAAGCAGCAAAATCCAGTATTATCTAAACTTGGGATACAGCTAGATCAGGCTGAGGTTCACAAATTTATTTTTCACAGAATCTTCATCCTGATGGGGTTTTGCACAGACTAGTCTTCCTGAACTGTTTTTACTGTCATCAGGAATGGTTCAGTGGATTTCAGAGTACAGTGATCATCATCACCAACGTGATAGCACAAGTCTGGTCTAGGGGTCTTTTTCCCAACAGTGACAAGCAGAGTAAATGATGTAGTGACCTTCACATTGCTTCTGTATCTTTCAACTCTTAGATTTTTTTCTTGGCCTTAACTAGATTCAATATTAATATTCAGCAGGCTGAGAGGAAGTTATAGTATGCTGACTTGTTTCTGTTGAAATGTTAAACTGTAGCTCTACTATTTGTTTGCAAGTTTACTGTTCCCCAGAACTGTAACAGGGAAAGCACTGGCTGTAGATTTCTTACCTTATTAGAAATAATTCTAAAATTCAAGACAAGATATAAATATGACTACTAAAGAGTAATGACTACTGCATCTGCTTCTGTATGTTCACATTAATTGAAGTACATGTCTTTATACATAACACAATATTGAAAGTAAAAATGTAGAAATTAAAGACTTTATAAAAACCAAATTGGGCTAGAATTCGTTCATCACTCACATAAGAGAAAAATACATACATTTTCTGACAGTGTTGCTGGCTTTATCTTAAATACACAATACACTGTTTACAGAGAAAATTTCTGTTGATAAAGCTAATAAAAGCAATCACAATTAGGAACATTTAGACCTGGACTTTGAGCTGACACACTCCACTGACTATGTCTTTGTCCTCTTTATGTTTTCTAAACTCAGCAACAGAAACTACAGCTGGACGGTCAGCCCACATATTCCAGTTAGGCTGTGAATGCTAATCAGGTTCCTAACATTTTTAAAAACTAAAGTAGCTGTAATTGAGGTAATACGTTGATAATCTAGAGACAAAGCCATTAGCACAGCTGTCCCAAGGGTCAACAAATGAGAACTGCTGCATCCTGTGTGTTTTGAAACTAATCTGCCTAATTGGCTCATGGAGTCTCACTTCAAAGATGTACTTTTTTTGTGATAAAAGACATGCAATTACTAAGTGTGAGGTTGGGTCAGCCTTGGCAAGGAACAGAAAGAAAACCAAAACTGCTTGGCACCATATCTGTTCTCTTTGTCACTAAAGAAATGACTGAAATCTGTGTATCTGTGTGGCTATTTCAATCTTTCACGATTTGTAAATATTCTTCCTCCTCTCCCAGTCATGTTGCTATGCTTGCTTATCTCTTTTTTCTTTACTTTTACTCTGCATCTTCCCAACTCTACAAGCATGTGTTGTTCTTTACAATAATATCTCCGAGGTGAAAGGAAAATAATGGTAATTATTGTTTCCTGTTTATCAGTAACAATAAGATTCTGATGAACCAATTGTAAATCAGTAATATAAAAAAATAAAATAATACAGCAATCTACTCATAGGTATGTCTTCAAATCCGAAACAGTCTTAAGATTTTGTAATTTTCTAGTTACAAATTTTTTTTCTAGTAACTAAATCTCTTCTCAGTTTATTCTTATGCATCTTCTACTACAGAGTTCTTTCCAGATCTTCTGTCCCACTGAAATTATTTTCTCATCAGTCAGTGATGTTTTGTAGGGTGTGGAGATATTTGAGTTATTTTTGTTTGTGTGTTTGCTTGTTCATATTTCCCTTGAGCTAGACAAATTAAATGTATAAAGGGTAATTGTATCAGAAGTGGAAACAAAGTATGCTATCATGAAGCAGCACCGCGTATTTATCTCCCTCAGAGATACAGGCTATGCCCTGTGGAAGCACCATTCTTGGGCAGTAGAGGATGGATATAGGATGAGCTAATGCTGACAGCAAGAACACTGAAGTGCTGGCTGATTTGTTGAACTTACATTAAATAACAGGTGCTTAAATTTGTTCATTATCTTATTGGAGAAGAATAACATACCTAAGCCAGATAAAAACATCTCTTAGAATCATTAGAAGAGCCAAATCACAGAATTAACTTAATCCATTTTTACATATTCAAAGGGAATAACAAGCTTTTATTTTTGCTTCCTAGTTATTTCTCACTTTTCACTCACAAATGCAAATGACTGCAGATTGGGCAAGGATTGAGGCGTTTGAGAAGACAGAACAAGGATAACTCCTGTCCATGTAGTGCACTTGAATCCCTACATTACTAGTTGAAAATCTTTTTCCCATCACTGGCCTTTGAGCTACTCCTCATAATTTATCAAATTCAAAACCAAAAATAAGTCATAAATTAATCCTTTCATCTCTCAGGGGAATATGTTCTTGCAAAATATAATTTACTATCCTTTTGTAATAATCAGAGAGAAATAAATCTGGCATTATTACAGAATAACATGTGAATGTACTGTACTGCTTATTTAGAAAGATATAAGTCTTCCCAAATAACCCCTTTGGAGCTGACCTTTGCTTTTGATTACTGTGAATAATGAAACACTATCTTGGATGTTGTTCTCAACAAAATCCTAAAGAACATCCTCTATACAAAAATACTTTCAGTAGAAAATCCCTTTATTAACTAATTCATGAATAAAAGATCAACTAACTCAGATGTGATGAGGTTACTTCTTTAATTTTAGTGAACTATACTTATACAAAAATGACTATTGCTTTATGCTTCATCTTCTCTCACCTATTTGCTTAATTTAAAGTCTATAATTTTATTTGAACATATTTTTATTTTACTTCTTTTGCAGAGTTTTCCACTGTTTTCTTTTTTTTAAAATATAATTCTTTCTATTGACTCTAATCAGCCTCTGAAACATTCGATATAACGGAATCTGAAAGTTTTTTTTCTTTAATTGTTAGCAAGAACAGAATACATTTACAGGTTAAATCATACTATACAGGTAAATATATAAGCCAGAAGTGAAAAGTTTATTATCAAAATTTCTGTAAAGTAAAAAAAAAAAAAANAAAAAAAAAAAAAGCATCCACTGAAAAGAAAAAAACCCTAAATTCTATCTAGAAAAGCTATAGAGAATATCTGTTCTTATGTGACACTTCAAGGAATGGCTAAATGTACCTAAAGGAAAAAATAATATTTCTAGGAGCATTCTTTTATGTCTCAGAGGGTTTCCACATGGACTGTCAGATATAAGATCTTGATTTACTTTGGGAAATGGAATCTCACCAGTTGCATTTGATGGGATTGAGAAAATCACTTTCAAGACAGGACAAGAATATTACATTTACAAACTGTGTTTCTTCTTTTAACCAATCTAAGAAAACCACATGTAAAGGGTAAGGCACAGATACTTCTCTACTTGTTAGCTGACTTAATTTGTGGAATGAAAATGAGATCTCAAATCTGTTAAAAAAGAGAGCCCTATATGAGACCTTTACAGATTTACATATACTTGGAATTTTCTCAGTTTGGAAGAGTTGAAGAAAAATTGATGTTTCATGTTGCCATTCTTCAGGTGCTTCCACAGACCCTGCCTGTGTTAACCACAGTGGGATCTCAGGGGCTGCTGGAAGGCTCATCCCCTTAGTCAAGAAGGAACACAGAGGTGTGATGGCAGGGGGGGACTCCAATGCCCCAGTCCCCCAGTCAGAGACAGGAGCCCCTGCCCTGGCCCCAGGGCTGTCCCAGGGCAACCTCAGACCCACGGGCTAGGGGACACCCAGCACCAGGAGTCAACAAAGAGGTTCTCTGGGCACCCCACAGTGCCTGGGTTATGTGCACTTCTTGCATATAGAGTAAAAAAGATATTCTTAAGAAAAGTGGATTTGTCACATATATTCCCTGTCGGTAAGCACCTCAAGGAAAAACAAAAATATTTTGAGCAAGCAAAAACTCTTAAAGAAAATAAATATATCTTCTCCTGCCAGTTAGAGTCACAGACTTCCTTGAAAAATTGATTGGAAGTGTGTAACATGCAAATCAACAATTTAGTAGTACAGTTAACAACCACTGAGCCTCTAGCAAGTTTCTCCTCAGTCACCACTCATTTCCCTCTTCTTCCTGAAAAAGTTCTGTTTTCACACATACTGCCACCACTACCTTCTTCCCAGGAAAAAAAAGTAATATTGTGCTTTTAAAGCATCCCCATGCTCCTGACTGAAATCATGAGAGCACTTAAAATCTTCTCTTGAAATAACAGATTTTTTTTTGCACATAATCTTTCTAAAAAATTTTTGTGAACATATCCAAACTTTACTCAAGTACCTTAAGACAGAGATTACACAAAAAAAAAACCAAAAAAAAAAGTATCTCAAATATTAGCAAATAAGAGAGACTTAATTTCCTCTCTTTCACTGACATGAGGACATCACTCTGACTAAACCAGGTATTTAAAGCTCATAGCTGATATAAAAAAATGAAGGAAATTACTGCATTTTCTTTTCACAAAAGGTTATTACTCTGACTTTCCTTCATCCCATTATCGCATCAGGCAGATAATGCAATAGGAATTTATATGCAAAATGATCCAATCACTTTCCTAATCCAGCTACTACATCTACCAATGTAAATCCAAGGTATGTTAAATGACTGAAGCTTCTCTGTGTTTCAGCCAGTGAAAAGGGCGATCTGTTACAATAGACTGGGTGAGTTTTAATTATTTCGAACGTATTAACATATTTTATATTGCTGATTTTCTTATGTTTCTCTGTGAAAATGAATTCTATTATGGATAATTTCAGATGAGAAACATACAGAAGCACAGGAACAGCTGCCTTATTCAGATCACATGTCCATATTTCCCAATATTTTTTCTGACCTTTGTCAAATTAATATTTTCAGCTAGCTTTTCCAGTATATTAATCAGATTTATTGAACTATAATTTCTGAGAAGCCCCTTGAATACTTTTATAATTAACATCACTTTTTATTGACTGCCATTCTTTCATACTGAAGTCAACTTAATGAACTGAGTGCATACACCACTAACTACAAAATGACTGTCAATAGTTTGACAATCCTTTTAACTTTTTGTGGGAAATAAATCTGGGTGTACTGATTAATGCTACCGATTTGTTTTAAAAATGACTCCTACTACAATCTGAAACAGATCCTCCACTCACCAGACAAAAATATTTTCCATGAAAGAAAATTTCTGGATGTTTTCATAAAAAACTCTGATGCAAAATATATTCTATACCTTTCTGGTTTATCCTTATTTTCCCTGAAAGGTCTTTGTTTTCCTGAGCACTGTCTCTGGAACATTTATTGGCTCTTCAGTCTCTGTTGTGAGACTCTTCTAATGTCCATATTTCACTTGCTTTGGAGGCTGTTTCTAAATTGTTCATAAACAGCCTTTTAGATTCCTGTATTATGGGTTTTGGTTTTTTTTTTGCATTTAACTTTTTTGTAATCTGTGTCCTTCTGTAGTTCTAGAGAGAAATTCCAATCTTTCTAGGCATCATTTTACATTTAGGATCCTTGTTTACACTTCTTTTTACGCATGCTGCCTATTTTTTTGGTCTTGTTAAAGATTATTTAGATTTGTTTCAGAAGGTTTGATGTCATTAAACATCCTCAGTGTTGCCTGTAAACACCTTACTCATTTTGGTGTCCTCGAAAACTCTTCCTCATTTCCCCATACTTCATTTCCTAGAAGGTAATGAATAATGTAGTGGATATTTCTGTTTGCTTTTCAGTTTTATGCAGCTAACTGAATTTGGTAAATTGTGCTCACTAAATAGTTATAAAACAGTTTTCAAACAGTTTCAGTAGTTTCAGTGTATAGAACTTCTCCTCTTCAGGCTTTATGATTGTTTCAAGGAAGACTATGATTTTGTTGCTGAACTAAATTTTATGTTATTTATCCATATGGATAACTAAATCTTCCAATTATTGTTAGGGATTTTGTACTTTCAGCTTGCCAGATGCACAGTCATTTGGCTAATGCTTAATATTACATTTCCTACTTATCTTTGGAAATCCACTCTATGCTAGGTTTTAATAATGTTCTGTGTTCATTATATTTGACTAAGCTCTCTTTAAGCAGCAGCAATGCTGCTTCACTACTGGGTCTGTTCTGTTCTATGTGTGCATTTTGTGCAGTGGCAGTATGGTATTTTGGCATTTGTGCTACCCCCATTCAAACCAGTGATGTTCAATATACCCAGAGAAACCCCTTGGTCCTCAGGCCAAATACCCCACTTGCTGGCTGGCCCGGCTTGTTGCTGGCCAGGGTCACACACTGACAGCACACCCTCGCTTTGCTCCATGCTGGCACCATGGGCACACAGAACTCCCATCTACAGGTCACCCCTGGCACTCAGCCCCCCCATACACACAAGGCACACAGCCCAGAGAGCCTCGCACCCAAGGAAAATCACCTGGAGTTTAGTGAGAAGCCAGGACAGACTGTGCTGGTCAGGCACACACGGCCAGACAGACGTCCATCCCAGCACGTGTTTGCACAGGACTGGCTCCTTTTCTCCCCTTCTCCCTCTGTTTTCCCACACTTGCCCCTCCTCAAACCACTATGTTCCTTCCCATTCCCCACCTTCACTACCTCTCCTAAACATCCTATAGTAAGTCCTGTGCAGTCCTGAAGTGCTCTTCCCTGTACCTTCCTGCGAGCCCTGCACCCCGGGCAGTGCCCCTGCTCTGTGGGGTGACCCAGAGAGCCTCCTTGTGACTCCTGGTGCTGGGTGTCCCCTAGCCCGTGGGTCTGAGGTTGCCCTGGGACAGCCCTGGGGCCAGGGCAGGGGTTCCTGTCTCTGACTGGGGCATTGGATTCCTCCCGCCATCATGCCTCTGTGCTCCTTCTTGGTTGTGGGGATGAGACTTTCATGGCCTCATGGATCCTGTGAGACCTTCAGAGAAACCAGGCAGGCTGGAATAGGGATTTTCCCAGTTGTGTTTCTCCCTAGTGTGTGGGGTACGGCTTTTGTCATGTTACCTAATGAGACACTTCTTGATGAGGAGGGGCAGTACTAGATGCACTCACTTCTCAGTACAGAATTGTGTGTGACAGTATTATCACAAATATGTGACATGAAAAATCCCATGGAGATCAAAAATACTTTCCCATTATCACACAGAGCTATGAAAATCAAACTTTCTTGAGTCAATTTGCCAGTGGTTAAATAATGCACCAGTGCTCTAACTCTACTGATATACCTACTTTTACTATAAAACTCTGTATTTTTTAACTATAAATACATTCTCAAAATCTAGACATGTACAATGCTAGGGACTAATGACACTGTCAGTCGATACATCTCTATTGGGTCTGGCTGAGCTGTAGTCAGTATCCCCACAGCAGCCTCCCAGTGCTGAGTGTCACCCTGGCAGCCAGCAGGGGGTTTGTAACACAGCTTGGGAGGGGGCGGAGCCGGGACAGCTGACCTGGATTGGCTGTTCCATACCATGTGACATCAGCTCAGCCATAAAAGCCCAGGGCAGGGAGGAGGAGGGGGGCATTTGTTACTGTGTTTGTCTCCAGGAGCAGCTGCTACACATCCTGAAGCTCTGCTTTCCTGGGAAGTAGCTGGACATCGCTTACTGAGGGGAAGCAGAGAATAACATCTTTGTTTACCTTTTGTTTCTGTGCATGGCCTTGGCCTTTGTTTTAATTAAATTGCTTTTATTTTGACCCATGAGTTTTTCGTCTTCTTCTCCCCCATTATTTTGCTGAAGGGGGAGTGATAGAGGGACCTGGTGGGCACCTGGCATCCCACTAAGGTTAACCCACCACAGCATCTTATTTAATCTCCAAAAGCTTTTGTTCACATGCTGCCTTGGTTTACAAATGAAAATGAGAGCAATTAGTTTTTCCAACTTAATAATTCCTCACAGCTACATCAAAAGATGCTGAGAAAACATTTGGGACTGTTAACCTTTTACTGTGTGTCCCAAAGATGAATCACACTCCACTTCCTATGGCAGAGTCCTGCAGATACCTTCAGCAGTGCTTGTTCTGTGTGGTAATGTGCATTGCCAAACTTGCTGAAATTCAGGGTTTTTTTCCAGGAGTACTAAATGCACCAACTTTATAAGTTTCAATAGTAAAATGGCATGGTTTTGGTTTTGTTTTTCATCAGCCATACTTCATTAAAACCTAATAGTTTCTTGATTAAATGTGTTTAAGTATGGCTTAATGCCTTGCTGTGGAATTTTAAGAGATACAGATTACACCAAAGGTAAAAGTTTCTGAGATTTGTGGCACTGAAGTCAAATAAGCAAAGTTATTTTATTGAGAAATGGTAGCTTGACGTCTGTAAAATTTATAGGAATGGAATCGTCTTCAAAACCTCCGAGGAGTTGGAGGAGGAAATTGCATTTGATATAATGGGAAAAATTTGTGATTTTTTTAAATGCAAGGCAATGTATTCTACATGCTTTCTATCAAGAAACTTTTTCAATCTTCTCCTGCCTTTGGGATGGCACTTCTGATGACTTTTAAAATGAGAGAAGGCTTACTCTATATTGAGGACACTGGAGATACCTGTGTGCTTGTGAAGGAAATCTGCTGTTTGCGATGAAGTTTTACTGGGAAGTTCACTAGAAAGTTTCATTACATATAAATTACAGAAAACAATTTGATTTTGATCAAATCACTTTTATACGTGATTGTGTCACCAATAGGTAAGTAAGAAAAAAGAATGAAGATTAAACATTTGTAACAGATTTTTCTCTCCCAGGGATTTTGTGGGTTTATTTATTTATTTAATATACTCTTTTTTAGAGTGGATTGAGATGAGTACATTTTGCTGTGGAGTTCTCTTGCATGTAGATTAACTGTTTGGTGGGCCCATAGAGGTATAACCTTTGACTTCCATATTTATGACTTCTAAAATTGCTCCTGAAAATAAGTCGTGAGTATAAAATTCAGATTTACCTTTGGGTGCTGATCATATTTTTCTTAAAAAGTTGTGCACATTTGCATAATAAATGTATTTTTCTCTGTATTTATAATGCTTATTTACTATGAAATAATAAACCCATATGTGATTCTGCTAACCTTTGTAAGAAGCTCCTTGAATCTGAACGTAAAAATGCAGATAATGTTCCATTTAGATTAGCCAATGATACACCTGAGCATCCAGTTATGTTCATTTTTTCTAAGCACCTCCAGATGAAAAGACAGAAGGGAAAAAAAAAAGATAAAAGAAAATGGAGCCATAAAGTTTCCTTGTTCATTTCCATAAGTTGTAATAATAATGGTATACATCCATGAACTGAGGCAGAGTAAGGCTAAAACTCATCACTGTTGTAGTTTTGGTCCTGGCTGGCAGCCAAACACCCAACAAGAGCTAGCTCACCCTCCTTCCTCCACCCTCCCAGGGATGGGGGAGACAATTAAAGGGGTAAATGGAAAAGAGATTCATGGGTTGAGAGAAGAACAATTTAATAACCAAACTACAATAATATTTAAAATAATAACAATGATAGTAATACATACAAGCATACAAATGAGTGATACACAGTGAACTGCTTACCACCTGATGACCAAGACTCATTCCATCCCCAGCTAATGATCCCAGGGCAGAAAGTGTCCTAAAAACTGAACTCCTGGAATGGAGATAAGAGCCTAAGCATCCAAGACTGAGAGCTGACTGAGGGAGGGAGACATCCCTGGCAGAGAAACCACCCAGAATGACAGAGAATGACCCAGAGCGAGAGTACTTCAGGGCAGATCCTCATCCATATAGTGGCCATAACATGCATGATATGGAATATACCACTGGCCAATTTTGTCTCAGTCCTAAACCTAAGGTCAAATCCTAGGCTAGTAACTGGGGTCATGCTCCCTCCCAGCTTCTCCTGAACCTGCAGACACTGGCACAGCAGAGAAGCTGAAAAGTCCTTGACTGTCCCAGCAGCAACTCTAAACATTAGTACCTTATCAGCCTTCTTCTCAGCAGAAATGCAAAACAGAGCCTCTGAACAGCTGCTAAGAAGAAAATTAACTGTGTCTCATCTGAAACCAGGACAATCAATAATCACACATTCAATTGCTAACGAATCTCTCTGGAGACTTTGAATCCAGACAACATCTAGTACACCAAAGAATGGTTTCCAAAGGTAAGAATTACAGAATTACATGTCCTGTTCATATAATATACTGTACTGAAGCTGGTTTCTCTTTTTAAATCTTATCAAGGGAAAGAGCTAGCACAACTACCAAGAGACCTGCCCTGAAAATTGTGTTACAAGAATAAAACAGAAATCTTGTTGTATTTATCAACTTGTTGTTGTGGTTTTTGTTTTGTTTGTGGACTCTCTCATGGTTTTAAGCCCTTGGAAATAATTAAGACATCATTATGTATTAACATTTTACTGTACATTTTTCTTCCCTCCTTAAAAGCTGAAATTTAATGGCTATTAATTGGTGTTCCATTTCATAGAAGAACTTAGGTTAAAGACCTAGAAAAAAACTAGGGAAATCGTCATGTAGCACAAAAGGGGGGAAGGAACTCACTTTCTGAGCTGATCTTAGAGATATGAACTTCTGAAAACAATCACCTTCTTAAACTTTGAATGCCTACAGATCCAAACCTGACTAATATTTAGAGACACTTTATGAAAAGTGTTTCCATCTTTAACACTTTATGAAAAGTGTTTCCATCTTTAACACTTAAATACAAAATAAATCATACTAGATAAAAGTAGTACCACAATAAACTGGTGGATGAGGAAGTTCACCCTACCATATCCAGGTACTAAAAGGGCTATAAATAAAAAGTAATTTTGTTTTATGACCTTTTCTATTAATTCACCATTTAATTATTTTTCTCTGATAAAATCAAGTCTATCCTAAATTAATAGATATGTTTTTTCTTAATTAAAAAAAAGGTAAAAATCTATGAAAAGGATATTGGAATAAGACTTTATTTTCTCTCATTAAACAATTCAGTGTCAGAGGCAGGAGCCAGGCCCTGGAACACTCTGAGAGTTTTAGAGAGAGAGGGGTGCCCTGTATTGTTCGGGAGTGAAAACAAAAGATTACGAACTTCAATTGTTGCCATCTGAGCAACTAATGAGAGTTGCTTTTGGTGAACTACTAGGAAATGAACTACTAGTGTAGGAAAATATTCAGATTCATGCCCCTCTCCATGACACAGACAGCATGGGAAGGGTCTTTGCTGACTGCTTGCCAAATTCTGTGTGGGCTTGACCTTTGAGGGGCAGAGTTTAGACTTTCCCCAACTCTTCTTGATATTTGCTGTGTGTTTGGTTGATGCTTCTGATTTTTCTGTTTTGATTCCGTTGAGCATCGCAGACAGGGGACCAGTTCCATGTGGGCCACAGGGTAACAGACAAATGGGTTTAAAAATTCTTGGAAATATTATATTTAATTTTCCGTTGGGTCATTGCACTATCAATCAAATTCCAGATGTGAGCAACTTAATATACCTGCACAGACTTCTGGAATATTCCATTTCTTTCCACTCTTGTGTTAATTAATTACCTCAGTTACTGAAAGAACACCATCTGCAGCTTTTTGGTCTCTATCTTCATCCCAATGCCAACTGTTCAGTTCTAATGTTAAGGCAGAAACACCACCTGAGTCACAGCTACAGCATCAGCATGAACTCCTTGCGCGTCTGCAGTTTGCCTTGGACTTGCCCCCATCCAGGTCCCGAGCCTGGATGGAGACCATAGCTCCAACTACAGTCGATAGTTACTCGGCTGCTGGCTGCTATTTTAAAAGAATGAGTAACAACAGCAAAATCTGATATATATCTTTCTTTGCCTTTATAAAAGGGATCAGCAATGGTAAATTCTACACAGTAAGAAGATTTGACTGGTGCTTTTCATCAAAAAACTGCATCCAGAGCAAGAAACACATTAAATAATAAAGCAAATTTCATCTTTCTTTTTTGGGGGGGAAGGGGGGTTCATTTCGGTGTTTTTTGTGTATGTGTGCTAACGCTGCTACAGATCCAGCAAGGGTTCTGAGTACAAATGTTTCATACTGATTTTATTTCATTTGATAATGGCAGGCTTTTGAAGCTTTCTTTACCTAAAAGTGGCATCTTTCAAACAGAGAATTGAGACACCAGACAGAAGCACTCATTAATGTTTACTATTCATTTTTCATAGCAAGAGAAAAGCACAGAGGAGTTTTAACACTATCATCTGTACAAGAAGATACATTATTGTAAAATCAGCTTGCTGTTATTGCTGGTATTATCATGAACAATGTATCCATTATCACTTTGTAGAGGGACTCTTATCCTGTTATCTTGCTTTGAGTCTTGCAAAGAAGTGTACTTATTGTGGAGGGCTTGCTTGTTCATCTTGTAGTATACTCCCACTTTTTCCAGTCTTTCTTTCATCTGAAGAAAATAACAGCAATGCTTTTTTTTGGTTGAGGGTCAACGGGCTGAGTTATTATTTATTTTTTTAATCTATTTATCTGACTATATATTTATTTCTCTAGTGTTTTGTTACTGCAATGGGTTCAAAGATGAAAAATTAATTCTGATATGTGTAAAAAGATGGAGTTTTAATGGATTCTTATCTCATGCCCAGCTTGCTGCAGAATTTAGATAATTCTTTGTGTCATGGAAAGGACACAAAGAAGTTTGGTTTACCTGTCAGCACTGTTCTACCTATTATACCCTCTTGCCTTGCTCTCCAAATGTATTTATTCTCAAAGAGAAGCCATTGTCTCTGTTTCACAGCTGACCAGCTAATGAACAGCATACTTTGTGACAAAATGAAGCAAGAGAGTAAGTAGTAGAGTAAATGATTTTATGCAGACATCCTAATGATTAAGTCCTCTATCAGAGAATCATAGAATAATAGAATCACGGAATCTTAGAATCGTAGAACTGTTTGGGTTGGAAGGGACCTCTAAAGATTATCTAGTCCAACCTTCCTGCCATGGGCAGGAACATCTTTCACTGGATCAGGTTGCTCAAAGCCTCATCCAACCTGACCTTGAACTGTTCCAAATTTGCCTATTTGCATTGCACTCACTTATGATGGATTCCTTCTTATCAGTGTATACCCTTTCTTCTACTCATACACAAAAATCTCCTGCTCAAACTGTTACCCACTCCCGTTTACCTTATTATTCATAGGAAGAGAACAAATGTTGTTGGGAAAGAATGTACAGCTGAAGCAAACCAGAGTTCAAACTTTCATAGGTCTTGCTGTCAATGAGCTTCTTCTACAGAGCATGCTTGGCTTATTTTTAGTTAATTACATGAGTTACCAGAGGTAGAGCTCAGATGCTGTACCAGCAAACCTGTTACTTTTGGATATTATACTAATTGCTGAGGTATGCCAGGTGTAAGGGTTCAGTGTATCAGGGTGCTAGAAAGTAAGCTGGAATCGTGTTCGTTTTACTTGTAAAACTACAGCCTGGTAAGAGGCTCAAGCAGCACAGTAATGAAAGGCAGTTGCCTAATTGGCTTAGCAACAGAATGTAATTTATTTAAAATTTTATTAAAAATAATTAAATGTCCTAAGTCTTGAACCATAAGCATTAAACACTTTCCAATTAGCAATTCCTTTAAAGGAAGTTCTTTTATAAGACTTTGTATATGTCTAAGGATGGTTTTTTTCTTTGAAGAATATTTTAAAATTCTGACAGCATCCTTTGAGACAAAGTATTCAGAGTAATGTTATTTATATGAAGCAGCATGGTGTGGGCCAGGTCTGTGACTCAGGCCTTTTGCATCATTGAAGAATCACAGAGGGGTCATAGGACAACAAGGAAGATCCAAGAAAAATTTCCGCCAGCATGGAAATTTTCAAGTGTTATCAGAAATGTGTCACCTTTATTTGCCCTGGTCAGTTACAATATAGAGGCAGTGCTTTGTTTATGTTCAGACACAGAGGAGTCTAGGCTTCTCTGAAAGCACAGGGGGTCAAGGCTGTCCCAGGAACCAGGAGGAAAAGCATGAGCTCAGTATCAGAGCGGCTCTGCAACTACACGCACCTCCTGTCCCCGGTGCTTTGAGGTGGGGTGGGGTGCTCCCCCATTACTAGGCACATCACTCCACACTAGTGCCACTTCTGAGGGGATGGTGAGGCATCTTCCTAAGCCTTGCTGAGGCCAGCACTTATTGCAGACCTCATAGTGGGGAATGCCATGTGTACAGATCATTTCGTGTCCTCTGAGGAGTGGGGACTGTGACCCATGGCAGCCAGGACTGCCAGCTGAGGGAACAGGGACCTCTCAGCCTTCAGACTAGCTGACTTACTTTTAGTCTGCTCACCAGTACGTATATCAAGGAAACGGGCAATGGAAGAAGAGTGACAAAATGTTCAATTTACTATGTAATTGACTCAAAAGCACAAGATGTGTGACTTAAATACCAAAGACTACAGGACACAATAGTTCCTAAGTTTCTATACTGAAAGTAAGTAAAGCTGTGTTTGACATCAAGCTCACGTTATCACTTGCCAGAGAAGAGTCCAGATTCTGCATTATTTCTCAGGTTCTTGTTTGGGTTTTTGGGGGATTTTTTTTGGTCATTGTGTTGTTTGTTAGTTTTTGTTGTTGTTTGGTTGGGTTTTTTTTCCATACATTCTTTTTTGTTTGCTTGTCTCTATAAGGTCAGAAGTTTTTTTTTCTGTCCCCCCTTTTTCTTTTCATCAGCCTCTTAGTTATGCAAAATCAGCTTTTTATGCCCAGCTGGAGCTTTGCCACACCTAGCAGAGCATCTACTTCATCCTTCTTGCGGTTGTGACTACTGCAGCACCTGCTCTTTCTTCCTGCCTTTGCATGGTTTTGTATGTGTGCACACACCCTATTTTGGTCTATGTTAGTAGGATTATAGATTGAAGGAAATCCACATGTCACATGTTCTTTATTACAGAGTCAGCTTTTCTTTTTAGTTCCTTTTCTGACAGCTGTCTGGATGAGTTCTTTTTGGACATACATAGCATCTCAACTCCGTGGCTGCATGTAACTTTGATTTAGCGGGTAAAAAAGATGCTTGCCTAAAGACACCTAAAGGGACAATAGAAAATACAGTATTCCTTTTCCTTTCTGTGCTTGCAATGATAAGTATTCACAGCTCTCTGAAAATAAATTGTAAGTTGTTGTTCTAACTTAAAAACTTAGTTAATAAGTTACAAGCATTGGTTTCTATATTACTATTTGGGAATTAATTGCCCTGCACTTTGGAAGATGAGATATTAATGAGAACACAGTAAGATGGTATGATAAAGTATTCAGCAGCCTTTATATTGTTGGAAGAGTGTTACACAAGTAGTGTTTTTCTCTTTCTATGACTCCTTTTCCTCCTTTCTTCCTGGTTCTACACTTCTCTCTGAACAAAGAACTGTGCTTGCTATTTCTCCTTCCCATCGGCTCTTTGACTAGTCAGGCTAGTCAGGAAGCCCACAGCCCATTACCAGTGTCTGCACAAGTGCAGTTATACAGACTGCACGTTGCGCAATGCCTCATCTTTCAACTTGTCTTATTATCCAGCTACATGGTGGACTCTCTGCTTGAAGAAGAACAACTGCTCTCCAGCAAAGGACCTTTGTCTGTAAAGGATACTCCTCACATTCCTCCTCCTTCTTACTCATTTTAATTGATTATTCAGTGGCTTGGAAAACCAACTTCCTCCTCTTGGTCTCACACATTCCTTTCAGACCACGCAAGGCAGATATACAGTGACAAAACCAGTGTTTGTACTGTGACAGGTACAAACTGTAGATAAAATATCTTCCTTAGATACTCTTGCAAGCAAAATAATCACAAAAACACATGGCATAAATGCCAGTGGCATAACTATTAATCTCACAAACAGGTGAATTAAAATAAGAAGGTAGTCATCAATAATTTATGTAAATCTCACAATATCCCTACAGTTTGTTACATTTCACTAACCTTAAAAAGAGAAGCATTGGGGATTTGTTTCATGAAAAAAAATCAAGATAAATTTGGTTTATTTTCAACTATTTCTTTTTCCTTCTCAATTTATAAGAGTTTGTGCTACTAGAAAACTAAATGCCTTCTTTGCCTGTCTCCTACATCAAGACAACACCAAACTTTGCTTGTCCTTAATTGGCTGAAGAATGATGTCTAGAAAATAATCAAGCTTTCCTTGAATCAGCAGGTTTCCCAGTTTGCTTCCTGCATGAGTGAGTAAGACTTTAATGATTCCATTCAACAATCGAGTGGAACACTTTACATTGCTTCATCTCTTGACACAACAGTTTTCTCTGTGGGGAAAGTAATTAATCCCTTTCAGGTCAGCTTCACAGAGATTTTTTTTTCTTTTTACTGATTAAGCGAACTTTAAGGACTGGGAGATGTGGGGGGTTTTTTTCAACCTGAAATAGAAGGGCTCTGCAAGAATTCCTGTATTTCCAATCTTCAGAGCTAAACTGCTAGCCCAAAAGTTTCGAGCCTTTTAAAATTTTGAGAATTAAAATTAAAATTTAGACATAGATCAAAAAATAATTCCTCAGTCAAGCATTAGAACTTTGTGAAATAAAGTATGACATTTCTAGCAACCCCATCTCAACCTCCAAAATACATTTGGATAGCAAGTTTTCAACATGATGTGATTAATTATTGGAGATCCACTTCTGTTATTCCTGTGACTTGCTGATGTAGACAGAGCTGCAGATGATCAAAGTTCCCCAGGAGGGTTTAAGTAAAAACTGGCCTGTAGCATTAACCTGAGTACAATTTTTTTTAGCAGTAGAGTTTCATTCTTGGATTCTGACTATTCTGAAAATGTTTCAATTGAAAACAGGGACTCTTCTGATTAAAAAAAACAAAACAAAACAAAACAAAAAAAACCCACCAAACCAAAAAAAAGAGGCGTTTGTGTAGAATCAGGGAAAACAACATAAACTGCACACTGCAAATCATTGTTTCTGTGGAATGCTGCCTGTTGCTTATTAGTACTATGTGATAATAGTCTAATGCATTTTTGTGTTCATCATAAATTGGTCTTTTGCAGTAAATTTAAAATTTTTATTATTATTATTCATTGTCAAAGTGGCTGTGTGCCATCAAGAGAAAGGAAAATAGAATCTGAGCTCCTATATACTGATTAAACCAGATGGATTCTTGTCCTAGAACAGATATGATCAAGTATTAGTCACGGGGGAAGCTACAACTGCCTAGAGTCTCTTGGAGTCAGACCACAGACATTGCGTTGATTACACCAAAAATCAACAGGATGGAGATGAAATAGAAAAAAACCCTCTAAGTGCAAAAATAAATATTTGTTATTCTATTTGATTTAATTTCATATGTGGAATGCATGACCTCAGGAGATCTAGATGCTGTTTCTGGATCTGACTTCATTTCATGACCTTGCACTCAGGTATAGCATGGCCTCAGATATGTTAATCTCAGTCCTCTAGCAGACAGAAGAATATCCAAAGGGTGCTCTTGCAGGTTTGGCAAGGAGCAGCTACACCA